>CAUYQS010130746.1:0-24658 GCA_963574585.1 Otolemur crassicaudatus
TCAGAAAGGTGTGAAGTGAGTAAAACAGGGTTCCAGCCACTGAGCCAGCTGGTCAGGAAGTGTCCAGGAGAATTCATAACCCAGCTCGATGTGCCCACCCACAGTAGCCCCAAAACTCCCACCTAGATCAAAGACTATCTGATTGATGATTTCCATGGCTTGGGAAGTACTTTTTTTTTTTTTTTTTTTGCAGTTTTTGGCCAGGGCTGGGTTTGAACCCGCCACCTCTGGCATATGGGGCCAGCACCCTACCCTTTTGAGTCACAGGTGCCGTCCAGGGAAGATGTTTTTAAATCTCTTAGATTACCAAGGTCTGGCTTTAGCATCCATCAAAAGCCTGTGTGATCTTGAGCTTAGCTTTTCTGCCTCTCAACTTTGCCACTTGGAACATAGGCCTAAATACACTAATTTACAGCCCATTCTGTGGTTATAAGTTTCCTCACTCAGAGCCTTATTTAGGAAAAGAAAATGAAGATATGGCAAATATGTTTCCCATGCTTTTCTCTGGGGAGATATGACTATTCTATATATTTTTCTTATACTTCTTTGTCATTTCCCAATTTCCAACAACAATAAGCACATGCTAATTTTATAACCATAAAAATTAATGATTTAAAAGAGGGTTCTACATACATACAACTACATACATAAACATACCCAGTTTAGCCTCACCTGGTTTCCTGCCTGGCAATGTCCCCAATTCTTACCAGTTTTAGGTTGGAAGGGATCTCAATGGCTCATTTGATCCCAACCCTCATCTTACCAGTGAGGAAACTGTCCACCCCTCACACGTGGCCATGTCAGCTATATACCTTCTCTGACTTCCTTACCAAGGAAAAGTTAAAGAAAACCTAGCAAAGAAATAGCGAACAGAGGGAAGGTAATTCTTTAGACAAAAAAAGTCTGTATATCACATTTATGTCCCTTAAAATATTAGCTGTTCTATTTGCAACAACACAGATGAATCTGGAAGACATTATGCTGAATTAAATAAGCTAGGCACAGAAGGACAAATACCACATGTTCTCACTTATGTGTAGAATCAAATACAATATACAGAGGCAGAGAGTAGAACAGTGGTTATCAGATGCAGGGAGTGGGGAGACTGGGGATTTGGTGGTTAAAGGATACAGAGTTGCAGCTAGAGAAGAATAATAAACGAAATGTATTTCAGGTGGTGGATATGTTAATTAGCTTGATTCAGTCATTCTACATCATAAATATATACATGATATATATATACATATATATGAGGTATATATATCATAACATCACTTTGTACCCCATAAATATAGACAATCATAATGTATAATTTTCACTTAAAAGTTAATTTTAAAAATCAGCTTTCCTCCTCCCATCTACTTACGGAGTCGTCCTGGCAGCTTGCAGATGCCCCCCTCATGTCTGGCTTGGACCTGGGTGCCTTGGAGTGGCATGGCTGCCATGGGGCTAACAGGAGAACTGGCCAATGCTCCCTCCTAGAGAGAGAAAAAAACAGGGCAGTCAAAGAAGAGCATCTTGGTGGAAGCTCAGTCATCTTTAAATTATTAAGAATGTTTTTGGAAGAGAAAGAGTATTCATTTCTGCCAAAAGACTGCATCAACCTTAAAGATAACCTTAACCACGTATATCTTCAACTCGGTACCATCAATATCTTGTACAGAATGGATCCTTGATAAATTTCATCCTTTTGAGTCAAGCTTTCTATGCATGTGCCTAACTCTACCAGAGCAATCCCCTGCAGGGACTTGACTTGAAAGACTGAAATCTGAGGGCCCAGCAATACTCACTCATTGGAACCTTGGAGAGAGAACCCAGGTTAAAATGCCCTAAATCAGAAGTAGACAAACAAGCAAATATTATTTTCAAAAGAGAAAAAGAAAGGATAAATTTCTGAACCCCAAGGTCTCAGCAAGGGAAGTTTGTACCTTTAAAATTTTACAAAAAGCATAGACCCCAGGGATGATTTGGTTCATCCTTCAGGGCAAGAGAATTTTAAAAGTGACAAGATTTTATGGAAACAGATCTCATGCCCAGCCACAGGCCGCCATACCATGGAAGGAAAAAGTGAAACCAGTTCCAACAAGAGTTATTTTTCATTCTAGTGTCTTCAAGAGCTTTATATTCAGTCTGAGGACAGCAATCTTCAGAGAAAGATCTTTGGAGCTGGAGCCGGCAAAGCAAACCCCATAAGGCTTAGCTGCCACAAAAGGTGATTCAACACCTTTGGGGGTAGTTCCCATTTCAGTTGGGGCTGGCCCTTCCTTCCTGACCCAATTGGTGCTGTTCCCCAGGTTACCAAACCTCAGAGGTTGCCACCTGGGAGGGAGAAAGGAGAGTTCCTTGCTGGAGAAGGGGCTCAAGGCCAGAGACTTGCCTAGGACTTGCAGGAGGCTCCTCGTCTACTTCTCTGTTCTCTTCCAAGAAAGAGGAACGGGGAATTCCAGGGCTGTAACTGCCTGGAAAATGCCAGCCAGGGACCTTTGGGTGTCAGCAAGAAGGTCAGCCAGGGTCTGATACATGGGTATGAGTCTTGGACAGAGATGAGTGTAGAAAGGGCGTGGTTTCAACTTCCCTGATGTAAACACAAAAAAGAGAAAAATAAATAAAAAGAAAGGGCGTGGAGGTGGGACTGGCCCCAGCTCCAAGGAAAGTTCCAAAGCTCCTAGGGAAAACCACAAGTGGGAGGGTCTGCCGAGAGAGGTGGGGGCCCCTGCATAAGCGCATTTGCCAGCTGTAGGGACCCGACTTGTGCAGAAACTTCCAGGGACCTCACATCTGGCTGGGATAGGGGTGATGATAAGGTAAGGAGACCACAGAAAGTATCTGCAGGCACTGCGTCTGATGCCTTCCAAGTTCCAAATCCTATGAAACACATGGGTAGGGAGCAGGGGTCACCTGTGTCTGGAAGTAGTGGGGTAAGTTGCTGAGGAATGGATGGTGAGGTTTAGGAATGTGATGGAAAGTGAGGTTCCAACCAGGAAAAAAAAAGTCTGATAAATCACATTTGTAAATTGAGATGCTGGAGAGAGTATAGGAGGCAGATGGGATCCCGAGCTAGTGCGTGTTCAGCCACTGGGGTCTTACCTGGAGGTGAGGGAACCACCCGGCTTTCTGTTGTGTGCTCCCCCGGCTGTAGCTGCTGGGGCCCTAGGCCTGTGCCCCCGTGAGACCTCCTCCCACAAACCCCTAACCTGACCCTGAGAACTGGTAGGTTGAGAGGAAGGAAATCTCTTTCCAGAAGCGCCCAGGCGTGTGTGCTCCGGTCTCTGGTGAGCAGGTGGTGCGATGCTCTAGGTAATCGCTATCCTTCCCGGAAACGAAAATGAAAGAGCGGGATGCGGCTTCCACTCCCGCCCCTGCGGTCTACTCCGACCTTTGGAGAGCGCAGCCGCCAGGCGATGCTTGCTCGCCAGCCCGGGAGGTGTGGGAGCTGCAGGCATCTTCCGGTGGACAGCCCCTCCGGCAGCCTGGTCTTGGCTCCAGGGGAACAGAAGTGGGAGTCTGAGGGATCTGAGAAACTAAGGTAAACACTGGTCCTGAGCTGGGGAATAGACAGGCCAACTTCAGGTCGCCCCTTTGCGTCTCCTTAGATGGATGGGAGGGTTCCCTCCATGGGGTCTCCCCTGGACCAGGTGCCTCTCCCCTTAGGAGTGGGGTCCCCACAGTCCCCATATGTAACGCTACGATCAGGGAGACTATGGTGCTCCTCCTACATCAGTGGTCCCTATTGATGCCTCTGCCAGGCATCTGGCTGCTCCAGGAGTGGTGCCCTCTCATCCATCACCACGTTCGTTCACCTGCCTCAGCTCCCCCTGCTTGAGAGGAAGCTGAGCGAGGTTGTAAACACAAAAGCAAACCAACACATGCCAAAAGCAAGGAAGGAAAAACCTTAACAACGTTCTGCTGAAAATCTGAGGGTGTAGGCACAGTTATAAGGAAGGTTTAGTACTAGCATATCATATGTTAGCAATAAGAAACCAGTAAGAACAAAGCCAGTGACTTAATAGAAAAATGAGCAAAAGATATGAATAAACAATCCACTAAAACAAAGTGCCCAATGGCCCCCAAACATAGAAAAAGATGCTCAGACTAAGTATTTTAAATGTACAAATTAAAGTTTTTCTGAGATATCTTTTTTTACTCACAGATTTCCAAGAAATTAAAAGTTTAATACATAATCTGCTGGAGAGGCTGAGGGGAACATGCATTCCACTGGGAATGCAAAGTGGTGCCATCTCACCAAGGATCTCACCAAGTTACAAATGCATTTACCCTTGACCCAGCAATCCTATTACCAAGAATTTATTCAACAAATATCCAAAATATATATGGTTACTTATTTCATCATGGTTTATAGTAGCAAATGATAGAAATGACTCAGCTGTTCATAAGATGGAGCTAATGAAATAAATTATGGTATCAATACATCCATTTTAACAGAATACTGTGCAGAATGTGATGACACTATGCACCACAGCAAGCTCTCTAAGAGGCAGTATAGCAGGCATCCTCAAACTATGGCCCACGGGCCACATGCAACCTGCCTAGGACATTTATCAAGCTGGGTGGGTCTTTTTGCCACCGCCACCCATCCCACTTTGCAGCCAACTAGTCCTGGCCCACAGTCCTGCCCTCCAACAGTTTGAGGGACAGTGAACTGGTGCCCTGTTTAAAAAGTTTGAGGACCCCTTCAGTACAGCATAGCGGTTAAAAATCTGGACTCAGAGGGTGGCATCTGTGGCTCAAAGGAGTAGGGCACCAGCCCCATATACCAGAGGTGGCAGCTTCAAACCCATCCCTAGCCAAAAAAAAAAAAAAGAGAGAGAGAGAGAGAATGTGGACTCAGGACAGCCCATCCAGCTTAGAATCTCAGCTATGTCATTTCTGCCCATAGGCCTTTAAGCATGTTAGTACACTTAATCTACTGCCTCTCTAAATTAACTACTGCCTCAGTTTTCTTAATGGTAAAATAAAGCTAATAATAATACCCATCTCATAAGGTGGTTATGAGTTAACATTTATAAAACACCTAGAATAAGTGCTTGATCATCATGCTAAACAAAAATATCAAGGTACAAAATAATGTGTATTACATGATTCATTCATTGTTATGTGTTTAACTAGTATTTAACAAAGAAACTCTAAAATATATAATATGCAATTTTAATTCAGGATAGAAAAGACAAGGTTTTCACTATAAGTATATTATATATATATATGTATATATATATGACAGTCTTACTTTGTCGCCCTGGGTACAGTGCTGTGGCGTCACAGCTCATAGCAACCTCAAACTCAGGCTTAAGGGATTCTCTTGTCTCAGCCTCCCAAGTAGCTGGGACTACAGGCGCCCACCACAATGCCCGGTTATTATTTATTTATTTATTTATTTTTTTGAGACAGGGTCTTGCTCTTGCTCAGGCTGGTCACAAACTCCTGAGGTCAGGGAATCCACCAGCTTGGACCTCCCAAGTGCTAGGATTATAGTCATGAGCCACCACAGCCAGCCTTTTCATATATTTTCTTTTATTTATTTATTTTTATTGAGACAGAGTCTCACTTTGTAGCCTTTGGTAGAGTGCTGTGGCATCATACCTCACAGCAATCTCCAACTCTTGGGCTCAAGTGTTTCTCTTGCCTCAGCCTCCCAAGTAGCTGGGAATATAGGCACCTGCCCCAACACCCAGCTTTTTTTTTTTTTGTAGAGTCAGGGAGTCTCTACTTCGGCTCATGCTGGTCTCAAACTCCTGAGCTCAGGGCAATCCACCTGCCTTGGCCTCCCAGAGTGCTAGGATTACAGGCATGAGCCACCACACCCAGCCAGGCCTTTTTTTCTTTTTTGTAGAGACAGTCTCACTTTATCATCCTCAGTAGAGTGCCATAGTTGTCACACAGCTCACAGCAACCTCCAACTCCTGGGCTTAAGCCATTCTCTTGCCTCAGCCTCCCAAGTAGCTGGGACTACAGGCACCCACCACGCCTGGCTATTTTTTGTATTTTTTGTTTGCAGTTCGGCAGGTGCTGGATTTGAATCCAGCACCATCGGTATATGTAGCCAGAGCCCTACTCACTGAACCATAGGCACTTCCCTCAGCCAGGCCTTTATATATATATATATTTTTTGTTGTTGTTGGTTTGACAGTCTCACTGTTGCCTTGGATAGAGTGTAGTACTATCATCATAGCTCACTGCGACCTCAAACTCCTGGGCTCAAGTGATCCGTCTGCCTTAGCCTACTAAGTAACTACCTTGCCCACTTAATTTTCTATTTTTTGTAGACAGTCTTGCTCAGGTTGGTCTCAAACTTCTGATCTCAAGTGACCCTCCTGCCTTGGCCTCCCAGAGAGGATTTCAGGTTTGAGTGACTTACCCCTTGCCTGTTTTGATCTTCGAACAAAAAAAATACCTATTCAAGGCCAGGCACAAGAGCTTCATGCCTGTCATCCTAGCAGTCTGGGAGGCCAAGGCAGGTGGATTACCTGAGTGCAAGAGTTTGAAACCAGCCTAAGCAGGAGCAAGACCCCCATCTCTACTAAAAATAGAAAAATTAGTGGGGCTTGATGGCTGCCTGTAGTCCCAGCTACTTGGGAGGCTGAGGCAAGAGAATGGCTAGAGCACAAAAGTTTGAGTTGCTTGACACCACAGCAATCTAGCCTGGACAACAGAGACTCTGTCTCAAAAATAAGTATCTATTCAAAAGAATAAAAAATAAATAAAAAGGAAGAATCTTGTTCTCTTCTATGCCAGCCAACCATAATCTCAGTGATGATGGGGGCATTGCTCAACAAGGACTTAAAAATCAGGGACATTTTCCATCGGAAATCAATGCTACGTACAACCAAAGTTCATGAACCAATATGAACAGGAATAAGTGGAATCCTTTTCTCACAAAAGAAATATGCACAGGTGTTTCATGCTTAATAACAATATTTATTTCATTAAAAAATTTTTTTAAATAACATTTTTCTTATGAAGTCAAGAGAGAACTATTAATTTGTAACAACAAACTTTCTTAACATTTGGAATTCTTTCAAAAGGAGGGAGAGAATTTGAGGTAGACTAAAAGGAAAAGAATAAAAGTGAAAGAACTGCGTAAGAGAGGACAGAAAAGAATGAGCAAAATTCAACCAGCAAAGGGCCCACCAACCAATAATAGCGAAACCATTTAGCAATAGGAAAATAGTTACAAGTTTTTGCTTCGTGACGAATTCATAACTCATTTCGGTCTTGTGCTTCTCTAGAAGGCAGGACTGTTGGCCAAAGACTAAGCAGCACTGATATTAAGCAGACAAGCCTAAAGGAAGATGGCACAACAATGAAAGATAACTTCCTGCAGGGTCAAATAATAATAAAAAGAAAATCCAATTGGTTGAGGAAATTGAAAGAGGAGTTAAGAGAATAAAAAATTTTAAAAAAGAAAAAAAAGTAAGAAAAGAATCAGACCCTGAGAAATGTTTAGAAATACCCAGTATTGGTGGTGGTAATGGTAGTGGACATGGAACTGGGAATACAAATAATGGTAGTTGGCATGGAACTGGGAATACAGATGGGCCATATGTTAGATTTGAGTTTGAGAGATAGTTTTCCTTCCATTTTCCATGTAGAGTAGGAGTTGGAATTGGGGGTGTTAGAGGTAGAGAAGTGTGGCTGAGGAGAAGCTGGCATGGCAGATCTGGACATGGGTAACAAGAGTGGGGCCAGCAGGTCATTGGAAAGCATGGTACCCAGGGAGAGGCCCAGGAGAAAATACCCGTTTCTATGACCTCTCCTTTGAGGATGAGGTTCTATTTCATTCATGGAAAGAAATGCTCAGGGCTTCCTGGGTTCCAAATTACTTCTTGGGCTTTACAATGAGGCACCACAGACATAGCTTGTTGCTCTGAACAAATAGTGAGTCTGCAGTTCTCCAACAAATAGGCAAAAACCAACAGTGATATACAAAAATAGAGGAAGATGGAGAAGGGTATCTTCCCATCTGTCTCAGTGGGATCCATGCTTCTTAGAGGGTAGAAAGAAAACAGAACTTGACATTTATATTCCTTTTACAGCAAATGGTTATTCCAAAAAAAGCGCAGCAACATCTGAAGTCTTCTGAAGAAAAAGATGATAAGACGAGCCAGCGCATCTCTGCCATCCTGCTGAAAATCCTGTTTAAAAAGAAAGAGGTTAAAAAAAAAGTGATAGAATCCAAAGTTAGAAATTTAACACAAAATATTAACTCAATCAACTCTGCAAATAAGCTTCATGGCTTGCTTTATGAACTGTATGAGCTGAAGGAGAATCCCTAGGTTTGTTCCACATACCCATATCCTCCCCATCACCTTGGAAGCTTTCTGCTGGACATACTTTCCCGCCTTGACCATCAAGTGAGGCACTATTTTCAGGGCTGATAACCTGTCTCTCTGGCTTCCCTGAACACTTTCCTAGTCCTAAGAAGCGTGACATTTGCTTTGGGGATAGAAGAATGGATAGGACTTAGATGGGCCAAGAGGTGAAGTAAATGTTAACAAAACTGGAGCTTACAAATTGCTCACCAGGTTTATGAAGCATTAAGTTAATGCCACTATTTATGTGAACTTCAGGAAAAGGAGGCAGACACAAATGGTCTCCTTGCCCCTACCCCCGCCCCCTGCAGTCTGTTCTCTACACAGCTGCCTCAGAGGACTGCTGAAATGTGTTCTTCTCAATGCTCTCCAGTGGCTTCACCTTACTCAAAAGAAAAGTCTTTATGCTGTCCTCAAGGCTCAGGTAATCTGTCTACCACTATATCACCCTCTCAAAGTATCTTTTACTTTCTCCCTCATTTACCTTCAGGCACACTAGCCTCCTTGCTATTCTTCAAATATCTAGACACACACCTGCCTCAAGGATCTCCTGTCTCCAATCCTCCACTCCTGCCTGCCAAAGCTGGCTCTCCAATCTCTTTCAAGGTTTTGCTAAGGAAGTCATCTTCTCAGGGAGGCCTGCCCTAGACATCCCTACTGCAAATTGCAACCCCCTCCCCAACACTCTTCATCCCCTCTCCTTGTTTTATTTTTCTCCAAAACATTTGTCCCTATCTGATAAACTACATACCTCACTTGTTTATTTTTTGCTTGTCTCCCATATACACTAACTATGTGAGATCAGGAATCTTGTCTCTTTAGATCACTGTCTTATCTCCCATATTTAAACAGAGCCTGAAATACAGCAGGTGCTCAATAAATGTTAGTTGAATAAATGAATGAATAGATGTATGATAAACCATTAGCAGCTGGCTAAAGAATTTAGACTTTGTCCTGTTAGTAACTAGAAATCATTAAAGGATTTTTCCCTTTTTATAACTGATATCATTTAGAAAAACTGAATGAATTTCCTTCCAGCATGTCAGACAAGAAAAAGTCAGATGCACATATATTTCAATTCCTCTCTGAAGTTGAATAAGCCTAAGATAATGTATATATAATCTCTCTGAAATTCAATTGCTTTTCTTGAAATGCTTATGATAGTGATTTACAGGACTATTGGGAGAATTAAATAAAACATGTAAAAGTGTCTCAAAGAGTACCTGGAAGAAATAATTTAATATACTTTACTTCACCTCTCCACTGTCTAACAAAGTAAGAAATTCTCTATGTATTTCTGTATCAGTCAGAGTACCAGAGGAGACAGATGCACACCCAAATTAGGCTAACTGGAAGTGGATTAAATAGACTAGGAAATATCTAACAAAGGGAAGATACTGGGAAACCATAAGGAATAGCACAGCACTCCTGTTTGGTAACAACAGTATGTCACCACTCCTAGGCCTATAGGGTCATAGAGTAAACAATTTCCAGAACCTAGAAGGAGAGAATCTTTTTTTTTTTTGAGACGGAGCCTCAAGCTATTCCCCCTGGGTAGAGTGCCATGGCATCACAGCTCACAGCAACCTCCAACTCCTGGGCTCAAGCGAGTCTCCTGCCTCAGCCTCCCAAGTAGCTGGGACTACAGGCGCCCGCCACAACGCATGGACATTTTTTGGTTGCAGCCGTCATTGTTGTTTGGCGGGCCCGGGCTGGGGATTTGAACCCGCCACCTTAGGTGTATGTGGCTGGCGCCTTAGCCGCTTGAGCCACAGGTGCCGAGCCACATGACATATTTTTTGACCAAGTTTTCACTTTTTCCTTGTTAGATTTAGTTTGGGCTTCTATTAACATCTGTCTGCGTTTCCTTAGCACACTCTCAAGAGAGGCGGACTCCAGCCAGGCACCTAGATATTCTTACAGACAGTGCACACTACAGGCAAGTCTACCAGGTGAGCTTGTCCTGATGTAGCCCCCCACCTAAGCCTCCACCCCTGCCCCTGCCTCTGTCCTGCCCTCTGGCTGGCTCCTGACCTGTGCACTTGTCTCAGAGCTCACCAGGGGCTGCAGTGCTGCATGACACCTCCTAAAGCTGCTCACTGGCTGCCTCTGCCATTCTTGGTCCTTCAGAGGGTCCTGTTGGGTGACAGCCTGGCACCCACAAGCTTTGATCTGCAAGGTCTTCTGCATGATGCTGAGCAGCCCTGTCTCCTGGGGCATGGCTTAAGAGTCCTGGTTCCATCCTTGCTCTGGCTACTGCTGTGTGTAGTATAGCCCAAATTGGCTTTCCCAGATGGAGTAGGGGGTGCTTAGGCCCCAGCAGGCCATCACTCCCATGAGCAGGGCGCAAGCTCTCTACCTTGCACTTGGAGCGCAGCTGAGCTGCATCCTGCCCAGCTCTTCATAGGGTCCTAGGGATAGAGCCACAATTGTCCATGGACGTGACCAATTTAAAAATGCACATTGTGGCTGTCTGGCTGGCTTTTCTCCCCCTGGCCACTCATCTGCTTTGGGGTGTCTGAAAAACCAGTAGGGTTCCCTGCACAGGGGCTCTGCCGTAGGCATTGCTCTCTGACAGAACCTGGAAGGTGCAGAAGAAAGTCCTTCTACACTCCTGCCCCAGTGTAGGTCCAAGTGTGCATCCCTGGTGTGGTGAAGTGACCATGAGTAAGAGGTGTGTGAGTGTGGCAGTGACTTAGCCGTTTGAGCCCTTCCTCCCCCAAATGCTGGACATAGTGAGTGTGACAAATGGACATCACAGCCTCTGTGCTCTGGCTGTGGGTCAGACCCTAGAGATTCAGGGACTCAACAAGGAGGGGTTTGGACTCAAGTCAGTTATTAAAATCCCTAGCAGATGTTTGCTGAGAGTTTGGTGTGTATTTTCACCATACTTGGTGCAGGGTCCAGATGATCTCACACTATAGATAAGCCTCTCCCAAGCTTTCTGGGCAAATACTCAACTTATCAATCATTATTTTATAGAAGAACCTGAGGTTTTGAAGTTAAGTTCTAGCAAGAGTGGGCTGGGATTTGAATCAGGCAAAAGGTAGATTCTTGCTATAATAGAAGGATTTATGGGGGGTTGGAGGTAACACAGATGAGGAAGGGGAGACCTCTGCAGGAAGGGGTCCATTGGTCAGGGTGGTGTCCAAGCTGGACCTGGAAGGATATACTGGGCTCTGCCAAGGAGTCAAGACCAGGTTGCAGTGGGAAGAGGGGATTTCAGACAAAGGGACAGGTGTCACTTGGAGTGTGTGGGGCTGGCAGGCTGGGAGGTAAGTACCAGTCCAGTAAATGTTGCTGATCTCAAGTGAAGGTTGCTTACCAGGAGGACAGAAGGTTCTGGAGGGAGGCTGTCTCCAAGGAAGTCGAGACCGGAAGGCCCCCTATGCTGGGCTCAGTTCTGTTTGGTTTTGTTCTGCCATGGTCTGAGTTTTCTGTCTTTTTCTGTCTTTATGGAATGTCAGAGAAACATTTTTGAGCAAAGGGCAGATGAGCTACTCTGGTGAGGCTTATTTTTTGGGTAATTCTCAGGACTCCATTAGAGTCACCAATTCTCGGTCACCAATGTGGGTGACTTACCACACTGGAAGAATGACTGTGTTTCTGAGTTGTCAGGCCAGAAAAGGGAGAAGAGCAAGGCCCCTGGGTTCTCTTTCCAGAAATTCATGGTCACCTGTACCAACCACCCAGCCCCTGTGTCTCTTGTGTTGTCACCTGGGGAGCAGGTCTTGTCACACTTTGACGGGGTTAGTGCAGCTTGAGTGACAGAAACAGGTTCTTGGCAGAAACTCACTACAGCACGAAGACTTTTTCTGTCCATTCAGATGGGTGAGAGGGACTGGCGACCTGGCCTTGTGTATGGGAAAGACTGGCTGGAGGTGGGATGAAGTCTTTTAAGAGAGGTGGGCAAAGCAGGCTGGCCCTGAGGTGGCAGGTCTGGCAAAGCTTGTGGGGAGGGGCAGCTTGGTGCAAAGGGCAGACCTCCCTGGAAGGGAGGAACTGTTCTAGCATCACACTGCAGATATTCTGCTGCCCTTGGATGAGCTGCACTCGAGCTCTGCCCATTCCTGGAGCGTAGCCACCTACTCACCCAGCTCCTGAGACCAAACGTCACCAAGGCCTTCTCTTCCTAGAAAGCATGTCACTAGAATTTTTCTGAAGGCTGGATGCCTTCTTAGGAAACAGCAAGGAGGGCTGAGTGGGTATCTGCATAAGTGCTGGCTTAATGCGCACATTTGTTTTTCATGTCTGGGGTTACAGCCCATCCAAGTTGGTGATGAAAGGTTATTGCAGCATTTTGGGGGCACTTGCTACTTCCCCACATCCCAGCCTCTCTCCACTCACATTTACTGGCCCAGTTATGCCCTCTACCCTGGGGACCAGGGAAGGGCCTCTGAGCTGTAGAAGGCTTAGGGAGACCCCACAGGGGTCCAGTTGGGGCCCTGCCTGGGCCATCTTGAGACTGATCTGAGGGGAGTCTGGTGGGGAGGGGAGCCTGATGGGCTGAGGACCTGCTGCCAGGAAGCTCTGAGGCACAGGGGGAGCACAGGTACTGGTGCTGGTGGGGTGAGTGTGAGCATGTGTGTGCTGCATAGTGCTGAGTGTGCATGCGTGCTAGGTGGAGCTCCACAGGGAGGCACAGCTCACCTTGGTGAGCCTTTGCTCCACACACATTACCGTGAGGCACTCTGAGATGGGCCCCATTGTTCATCAAACCACCCAACTGTGCCCCATCATGCTTGGAATGGGGTCTGTGCCCTGTTCGTGGACACAGTACTTTCCCCTGAGTGGTGGCAGCTTGGTGAGGAAGTGCCCTGCAGCCCCCACTTGATCAGCTCCTATGGTGGCTTCAGCTATCCAGTGCTGGTTCTAGGTGGCCTGCACTCATCTGGTGGCCCTTCCAGACCACCCAACCCTGGGCCTCACCCTCTCTGTGAAAGGTCCCCTGCCTGTCCTTTCCTGCCATTCACTCACTGACTCTAGGACTCCACTAGAGCAAGTTGGCACCATCCCTGCCTCAGCCTGGCCTCCTTACAAGATGTCCAGGACCCAGTCAGTCTTCCCCTTGTGAACGCCCCCAGCACCCTCGCCCACTCAGCCAGTGCAGCTCAGCCTTCACCATGGCTGGGCATGGCCACTCTGTCAGGAGACACTGGCAGCACATACCCCATCACCACACCTCTGCTCCACCATCCGCAGTCCCCTTGCCCAGCACAGTCTCTTAGAAGGCTAACTTCCTCTACTTAGCTGTGGGATCTAACCACATTTACCAAATGCCCCCCAGCAGCACCCATGCGGCTGTGGGTCAGAGCCATGCAGACTCAAACGTGGCCATCACAGAGGCCAGATGACCAACACAGAGGTCAAACATGACCATCACAGAGCCTCCTTTAATCTCCATCTTACTGAACTCCGCCTTCCCATGCCTGGCTGTTATCTACCAAGCAGCCTGCTGGATCTTTTAAAAACATAAATCAGACCGTTTTGTTTGTCCTATGGTACCAAGAGCCTTACCATTGTGTCAGGAGCCAGCAGACCTGTGGCCTGCCTCAGCTGAATATGGGGTTTCACCATCCTCACTGACCCCCAGCCCTCATACTGCCCAGTCTCCGGGTAGCAAATAAACAGCAGGTGACTGAGTGGCTTCTTGCCAACCGAAGACCTGTGTGTCTGCTCCCTACATTCTCACCCATCCAGAACTATTTTCAGGCTATAGCAGGGACCAAGTTTAGAGCTGAGAGAGAAGGTTCTTACCCATGTGTTAGCTGATGGGTCAGAGTCATGTGGACTGAGCCAGACCTGCCTGGCTCCCCTCCGCTGTTGGAACCTCACCAGCCCCCATACGATTTCTGCTCTTGTATTTTGCATCCATCCTGTGGCCTTCCAGAAAAGGCTGGTAAAGCATCCCAAGGATGGCCCCATCCCAGGTGCCTCCTCTCCTGCACCTGCCCTGTGGGGAGGCCTATGAAAAGCCCAGTGGGAGTCTGGAGCTTTTCTCCGTGAACAGCTCTTCCTGCCTTCTGCTTGTGGCCTTGAGCTATTCTCTAGCCCCATGTAAAGACACCTCCTGAGGCTCAGCAGTCACAGCAAGTGGCTTTTGATGGCAGAAGGGACTTGCCTGCTGTACTAGCCGGTGTCTGCCAAGCTATGTCTGTAAGCCTCAGGTTGTCAGGATGGTAACTGATGCTGCAGATCAGTAGGTCCACAGGACAGGCAACCCTGGCAGTTCTGTTGCTGCCACCGAGATTCACACCAGGTGGTAGGGAGAGGCTCTGGGAACCACACAGCACAAACATGGCGCCTCCCAGCCCCTCCTTTCCATGGAGCAGGACCTAGAAATTTCAGCTTACAGAAAGTTAAAGGACACTGAGGCTCAGGGACTCTCACAGGCTCATATAAAGTTGAGGTCTTTGCTGGCCAGGCTGTGTGCAGTGGTGAAGTGAGGGGGACATGCGCAGACCAGTTATACAGCCACCCACAGGAAGTCTCACCCTCCAGAAGGGCAGGGCAAGCTTTTGTGCCTAGGGGACATTTCAAGCCTGGAAAGGGGCAGTGTGATGTGGAGTGTGGAGCCCAGAGTCACTGCTGAGAGGAGCTTCCTGCTCAGTCTGTTCTGTTCCTTGAGTTCTCAGCATGGAGGGAGGAGGGTTTCTATCTAACTGCTGCCTGATGGTTCCATCTGGGTCTCCTAGAGCCAGAGACAATTCTGCTTCCTGTTGTACCTGGCAGGTCTCCTGGTTTGGGTAGCTGTCATCCTTTCTCTTGACCAGCAGCAGTACTTCTCAGAAGGGACCAGGGAAAAAGGCCCTGTAAGAGTCATTTTAGAAATGATTGCTGGATTTAGGGCATGTTGTCCCACAACCCCATAGCTGTGCTTGGCCAGCAGGGTGTTAGCCTTCTCCCAGGTCAGCTCTCCTTCCCGGGCCAGCACTGTGGAGCGGCTTCCCACAGTGCCCTAGGACCTCTGGGTGGGGCCCAGAGGAGAGGGCCCAGGGAGGGACTTGTCCTTTGGTTGGCATTTGTGGCCTTCTCTGTATGTGTGCCCATGTGATGTTCAGGGTGAGACCTGGGTCCTCTATCCCCTTCCTTCTTCTGAGATTGCTATTGCCACAAGAGTCCCAGCCTTTCATGGGCTTCTGTCCAAACTCAAAGTGAACCCAGTCAAGGGCTACCTCTGGAGCACACATCCAGCGGGGTGGTGGTGGTGGGGGGTGTGGGGTGGTATTGGAGAGGCACGAGAAGGCAGCCCTGGCTTTGCTGCAACATGATAGGGATTCCTTTCCCAGAGACAGCAGGGCCAGAGCAGCAACTCCGCTGTTCCCGGGGTCCTCACCTGCTGGGGTCCCCTGTTTATGGGGAGGGTTGCCCTGAAGTTTGAGAGTCGCAAGAGCCTAGTTCAGTGTGTGGAGAGAACAGTGGAGTAGGCAGGGTGCAAGGGTGGAGGTGGCCCTCCCAGGGCAAGAGGAAAGAAGCCTGGAAGGGAAAGTCCTCCCTGTCCTGTCAGGGTCCCAGCAGCTATCCCCACACTGTGCCGGGGCCTATAATCAGGAAGCTGATTTGAGAACTTTGAGTGCTTCAGCCCTACTGAGTGTGTCTGTTGGCTCATGAAGCCTTGTCATACTTTTCGAGGGGGGCTGCAAGGAAGGAAATATATTGCAACCCTTGGCCCTGGTCTCGATCGCTGCAGGAAGGAACCAGGCACTACACGGATTAGAAGTACAAGCTTGCAGGAGGCAGGCTAACCGTGATTGCAGGGTAGCTCCGAGCAGCCTCCACAGTAGCCTTTTATTGAGATGGTACATGGCAGGTGAGGGGAGTATTAGACAATGACTGCGAGCCATAGGATTGCCATAGGCTCGGGCTCTTTCTCCCTCAGCGAACACCTGCGGATGAATTGCCCCAGGGTCTGCCCCCAAACTGCAAATCATCTTGCTCAGAGATCATCTGGCTCGTGGTGTCTTCTACAGAAACAGGTCAGTAGGAGCAGGTGCTGCCGCTGTGGCTCCGCAACGCTCCCTAGGAAGCTGTCGCCTTCTCCCTACACCTGTGGCTGTGTCTGCTCGCTCAGTGGGTGCTGTCACAGGGACTCCAGTGGCACAGGTGTTGGGTGTTCACTGGGAGCAAAGAGGTGACACAGCTCAGTTGTGTTTCTGAAATGCTCCTCGTGGCCCTCAGGTGCAGTGCTGTATGTGAGAACTGGGGCTTAGGTGAGAGGCAGAGTGGGGAACCTTGTGACACGGCCTGTGTAGCATGGCCATAGCACCTGGGCCCCTAGAGGCCATTCCTGCCCTGGGCATGACTGAATTCCTTTTTGGGTATTAACTAGTGGAGAGATGATATCTGTCCTTTTGTACAGACTTGGAGCCTGAATGGTTGAGGGTGTCTTGTGGTGAGTGTAGAGTCAGCTTACAGTCAGTAGGGGGACAAGCCTTCGTGGACTGGGTCATAGGGACCCCAGTGTGAAAGGCACCTTATTACAGGAGCTGATGTGGCCTTGTACCTGTAACCCCAACACTCTGGGAGGGTGGGGGGGTTGCTTAGGCCAAGAAGTTTGAGACCAACTTGGGCAACATAGCAAAGAAAATTAGCTAAGCCAAGTGATTGCCCTATCAGCTTTGTGGCCCACAGCTTAACTTCCCTGCCATGAGGTTTTGGGTTAGAGGAGATGGCTTCCTGAACCTCACCCTTCTTCCCTTCACCCACTCAATCACCTTAGTTTGGGGTCATCTGTCACTTGGGCAGGGCCACTTGTCCTGCAGTGAGCGGGTCAGAGCCCCCTCCACAGAGCTCTGCCAGCCATGTCTGCCTCCATGTCTCAGGACCTGAGCAGTACAGCCACAGGTGCAGGGAGAAGGCGGCAGCTTCCTTGGTAGCCTCACCACCACTTGGATCTGTAGCACATGTTTTGAAACCGTCTTATTATTGTAACTGTGTGTGTGCTTACACCCATGAACAAGTGTGTTTGCACATGTGAGTTTGTGGTCTGAGCCCCTATTACTGTCACCTGTGGGATTCAGCCAGGACTGTGGGTTCCATGAACCATCTGCCTGGGAGGTTGTCACGCACGAGCTGATGTTGAGAGCCAGATAGTCTTTGGCATTTTCTGGAAGAGAACAGTGGTCTGGCCCATCTCCCTTGTGGGCAGCAGGCCCCTCTCGTGCCTTGTGCTGGGTGCCACACTATAGAGTCTGACAGCATCATCTTTGGTGAAGAGGAAGAAAAAGTTCACCAAGGACATTGCTGGTGGACCACTTGGACACAAGGGTGCCAGATGCATTTGTGCTGCTTCCAATAGGGCACGAGTGTCTGCCCAGCCCTTTTTATCAGACTGGCGCAGAAGGAGCTCTCTGCTGGTCTCTTTCCTCTCCCTGTGACAGGGCCAGTGTCCTGGGGCACACAGGACCAGCCTGGGTCCACATGGGAGCCTTCTGCTGCCTTGTGCAGGCAGGAGCTGTCTTCAGGCTGTGGGTGCTGCCTGGGCCAGGCCAGAGTTGCAGGGAGGGCACTGGGTGGTAAAAAGAGCTGTGCTGGTGTGCTGTGGGCTGTGGAAGCCTGTCAGTGGTATCACAGACACAGTAGCGGAGCCCAGAGGTTGGCTATGGCCAGGTTGTGCGCAGTGACACTGGGAGTGAGGATACTAGGGATTGGTGCCAGCAAAAGCTGGGGAGAGAGGCCAGTGGCCCTGGAGGAGGTCCATCCCCACCACAGTGATGGGAGCAGGGGACCTGCTGAGGGTAGTGGCACTGCCAGCGTGAGCCCCTGTGATGAGGTGACAGGCAGAGCCCGGCTGGCCAAACCTAAGGCTGCATGGGGACTGAGTGCCCACAGTGACAGGAATGTGCCTGTGCACCAGCCTCTACACTTGGGGCTGTGTGAGGACTAAGTGCCCATGCTGACAGAGGTGTGGCTGCGTGTTCCAGCCCCTCCACTCAAGACTGTTTGACCCGCTGGAGTCTGCTGGGGCTGCTGCAACAGTATGGTCCTGGAGTGTGTGTCTATGGGTCCTCCAAGGCCTCTCCTTGGCTGGCAGATGGTGTCTTCTCATGTGGTCATCCCTCCATGTCAGTCTCTGAATGTCTTTTTTTTTTTTTTTTTTTTTGAGACAGAGTCTTAAGCTGTCACCCTGGGTAGAGCACCACAACTCACAGCAACCTCAAACTCTTGGGCTTAAGTGATTCTCTTGCCTCAGCCTCCCAAGTAGCTGGGACTACAGGCGCCTGCTACAATGCCCATCTATTTTTTTTTTTGGTTGCAGCTGTCCTTGTTGTTTAGGTGGTCTGGGCCAGGTTCAAACCTGCCACCCTCGGTGCTTGTGACTGGAGCCGTAACCATTGTACTACGAGCACTGAGCCTCTGAATGTCCTCTTACAAGGACGATGGCCATTGGATTGGGGGCCACCCCGGTGACCTCAATTTAGCTTAATTGCTTTTTAGGGGCCCTGTTTGCAAACATGCTGTTGGAGGTATTGGAGGTATCAGGGAACATGATTCAGCCCATAGTGCCAGCATTTCCTGGGAACTCTGCACCAGGCATGGCCAAGCGTACAGTGCATGATTCTGCTCTTGTTCCCACCAAGCTCCTAGTGTCTTGGGAGGGGCTGCTACAAGCAGCCAGGCTCATAGCAGGAGTGTCCAGGAGCTGTGGGTGGGCCTGTAGAAGAGGGGGTGAGGGTGATGGCTCACAGCAGGACACCCGTCCTGAGAGCACAGCCAGGCAAGGTCCAGTTGGTATGGCCCCAGGGCCCCACATAATCTCCCAGACCAGGGAAGGTGTATTGCGTGGTGCCTGTGGCATGTGGTACCTCTCCTTGTTCATATAGGACTGGGGGTGGCTTCTGTGGCTGGCAGGGTCTCTAAGAGAGATCATCACCTGCCCTAGTATGTCCTTTCTAGTGTCTGTGTCACCTGTGGCCACTCTGCAACATCTGTGGTCACTGGTGACCCTCTGTCTACAGCAGGTGTTACAGTACTCAGGGTGTCCCCTGGTCAGTACAGAGTGGCCGTGAGGCCTTATGGCTGCGCTCGGTGCTGACACAAGCTGTGGGTTCCCATGGTGCTTGGCTGGCCTGTGCTTTCTGGTGCATTCTTGGGGTTTCATTTCTCTTGGTCCCTGAGGCTGTGCTGTCCTGTCCTGCTGTCTACATGCCTGTGAGGATGGGAATGGACCTTCTTACCTCCAGGTGACTCTGACCTTTGAGAGCCAGTCCAGGGCCTACATCTTCATGGACTGTATGTGTCTTGCTGACCCCACCAAGGACCTACATGGCCAGCCTGGCCTTGTGGTCACCATAGCCTGGCCAGTGGTCCCCTGCCCTGGCACTCTGTCTGTCCTGCTGACCTATTCTGGTGCACACTGGCCTCCTGAGCCCTGGGCACCCCTGTCTGGGCTGCCAGGGGAGAGTACGAATTGGGCCCAGCTTACGTGTGTTTGATTTGTGGATCCCCAAAGAGGTCTCCTTGCTAAGGCTGTTTGAAGTTGGGCAGAGGGGTCCCTCAAACCTCAAGTTCCATCCTAAAGCCACGAGCAGGACTCTGAGATGCTACCACAGTGGCACTTTGCTAGGAAAGAGCCAAGGCACTTAACAGGAACCAGGCGTAGGGAAGGCTCCCCCAGGATAGGAGGGCTCATAGGAGGATCAAGGCAGCACCTCCCCCTGGAGGGGTGGAGCTCACTTGGAGCCCTGGGCCCTTCTGTCCTCAAGAGCATGCAGTGGCTGGGGGCAGGGCTGGATGCTCAGGGCAGGCAGGCAGACAGTGGCCTTGGCACCTCAGCCTCTGGGACCTGCTGCTCTCTTCAGGTCTTCCTTGCTGTGGCCTGGTGGACACAGGCCCAACCTGTGACAAGAGGATGGGCAGCACCCTCCACCCTCAGCTGCTCTAGCCCAGGGCAGAAGTGAGGAGTAAGGTTAGCTGGAGGCATTTCTATGTCATCGCTGTTTTTAGATTAAATTTCTTTTCTTTTCTTTTCTTTTCTTTTTTTTTTGAGCCTCAAGCCTCAAGCTGTTGCCCTGGGTAGAGTGCTGTGGTGTCACAGCTCATAGCAACCTCTAACTCCCAAGATTAAAGTGATCCTCTTGCTTCAGCCTCCCAAGTAGCTGGGACTACAGGTACCTGCCACGATGCCCAGCTATTGTTTGGTTGTAGTTGTCATTGTTGTTTGGCAGGCCTGGGATGGATTTGAACCTGCCACCTCTGGTGTATGTGGCTGGCGCCTTAGCTGCTTGAGTTACAGGCACCAAGCCTTGACTAAATTTATATTCCACAGTTATATTTATTTTTATTTTTATAGTGGTAACATGTACCTATCTCCCTTGCTGAGGCTGGGGCCTCCTAAGCCACAGCCAAAGCCCAGAGGCTGTGCAGCCCTCAGAAGCCACTTGGGTCCCCTGTGCAGGCACCAGGGAGTCCCCGGTGACACAGATTCTGCAGTCTCAGCTATTCTTTCTGAAAGATTCTAGGACAGAAGGGAAGGGAGATAGGCCCCTGTCTATGACTGGGGAGAGGGAGGCACAGTGAAGCTGGGGCTGTCCTGCCCCGCCCCGGCTGCTTGGGAAGGCTCTTTACTTCACCTCAAGTCTGTATTCCCTGCCAGGCCTGTGAACCAGGAAACCAGAGCTCTCTGAGGTTTCCTCAGGACTTGTGCTAGGCCGGGAAACCCAGATCTGAAGCTCAGAGCAGGCCTATGGCAGGCTGCCTGGTCTCTGGGCTATGACCAGGAGCAGGGTGGGGGTGTAGGTAAGCAGTAGAAGGCTCAGGGGCAGGAGGGCAATGTCAGGAACTCAAGAGGCTGAATACAGCCCACCACACTCCAGTGTCCAGGAAGGGGCTCCAGCCAGGGCCTGGGACCACAGCAAGACTGTGGACTGTGTGCTTTCTGTACCCCAGGAGAGGTGGCCTTCCAGAAACTTGGGGCTTACAACAGTTTGCTGATCCATTGATTTCAAACAGAAGGATAGAATTCGGGCTCTGGCCTAAAGAAAGAGCTGGTTCTTCTGGGTATGCTGGCCCAGCCCCAGTCAATAACCAGTCATCTCAGGAAGGGCCGGGAGCAATGTCGGAGCCCCACTAGGCCTCTGGTGTGCCTGACAGGGCCAGGCAGTATATGGTTGAGGCCACTCAGAGCAGTTGTGCAGGGCAGAGTGTATTGGTCCTTAATAGATGCTGTTCTGTAGGCATTGTAAGGGGGCATCAGGGCATCTCCAAGTGTCCATGAACCCAAGGCCTGGACCGAAAAGAGAAGCCACCAGAGAGGAGGCTTGGGAGAAACCCCAGGGTCCTCCTGGAGAGCAGCATGTGAGGACGCTGCCTTTCTGTCTGCAGCCACGGGTCCGTTTTCCAGAGAACCCTTTCCAGCTGCTCGGCCTCTCTGGCCCCCTCTTTTTTCTTATTCTTTCATCGTGCCAGGCACTGGGGTGGTTGTGGAACATGTCAGAGTCCAGACAGGGACAGAGATAAGTCAGTGAGCCATGGAATAGCCACTACCACTGGGCACAGCTATAAAGAGCAAGGATAGAGTGGCAAGCTGGAGTGGAGAGCACTGGCCCAGGGAACAAGACAGGCCCAGCAGGAGGGAGCTGGTGCCTTGGCAGAACATGCCAGAGAGGACACACAGGTCTCTGATCCCACTGGGCTGAGGGGCCAGAGCTCCCTGCTGCCCTCTAGGCTTAGCTGGTAGGGGGTCAGCAGCATGCAAGGGCTGTCCTTGTTACTCTCCTAGGTGTGCGAGTAGCAGGTGGTGACCAATGACTTGAGTGTGGTCAGTGGCAGATGAACTTGGTCTCCTTCCCCACTGTCTCTGATTAGGAAACTCTCCAGTAACACCCAGCCCCAGGAATGAGTCAGCCGGGGCAGGGCTGTCTCCTGTCTAGGACCTCAGATGTGTTAGGCCAGGAGTCGTAAATGGACAAGAATGACTGTCGCCAGCATTCAGTGCGACAACTGCTGGGGCAGCCTTTGCTGGCACCAAGAAGCCCTCATGGCCCCACCCATGCTCCTGGGAATAGGAGGCTGGACGAGCCTTTTAAGGGCATCTCTGGCCAGCACCTCCATTACTGGTTGCACTGGCTGAAATGTGATCCCACCAGAAGCCCCATGGCTCATTTCAAAAATGATGCTCTTCCTGGCTGGGCAGAGAGCCTGCACTGCCTGTCCTACCACGTGACACCTCTAATTTGGATGCAGAGGCAGCCTTCAAGCATCTGGGGCAGGGGCCAGAGTTGGACACAGCGGCAAGGAAGGTACCTCAGAAGCTGTGCCTTGGCTGGGATGGAGTGCCTCTGGTGTCACAAGTCAGGTGGAATTGGACAGATGCCCTGTGACCCTTCATCCTCTTCTTGCTACATTTAGGACATCCTGGCTCCCCTCCTCTTGCCTGGATTTGGGCTGTGTTCAAAGCCGGCACCCCTTGTCCTTGTAGGAGGCCTTGAGGCAGGAGGGAGTTTTGGAGATACCTGGTGGGCAGCCAGAGGAGATGACCTGCTGGGACCACCCACAGCCTTGGGTCCCTGCAGTCAGGCTCATGCAGTCAGGAGCAGAGCAGGATGAGTGGGGCTGGTTGGGAGAGATGAGGTGAGCAGGGCTAGAGGCCCCTGGCCACAATGGAGAGGCCACGCCTGGCATGACAGCTCATGGGGGCAGGTCCCAGGCCTTAGTCCTCTGCCCTGTACACAGTGGTCCTCATGAGTACTGCTGCAGATGGAGCCCACTCCTGCTCCCTGTGTTGGTGTGGTGGATGCCATACTTGTGCTCATCCTTGCACCTGCTGATAATTGGGTGGAGGGAGGTAAATGCATTCATGGGGCTCCTTCATTGGTGAGACATTGAAGAAGCCTCACAGAATGAGCACCCCCACCCTGAGCTGGCTTGTTCTCTGTGTCTGTGCCACTAGCCCAGGCAGGGAAACATGGATTGTATGTTGGGTGGGGGTCTATTAGAACAAACATGCCTCACAGCCAGACTGCTTGGGTGCTAATGGCACCATGTCATTGTATTGTATTTGCAGGCGGAACCCATCACGTTTCTTGGCCTAAGACTGGGTTCTTTCCCCTCTGTTTATCTGCTAAGGCTGCTGTACCAAAACATACAGATCTGGAGGCTTAGAAACCTGAAATGTACGATCTCACAGTTCTTAAGCCCAGAACTGAGGTTTCAAGACAGTTTTGTCAGAGGCCTCCAGCTTCCCGGGGCTTCATCTCTCCTTCCACAGCCCCATCCATCCTGCCCTGTGTCTGACTGCAGTGCATGATCTCTTGAGGGCACTGGCAGCCTCAGAGGGCGCTGGTGACCTTTGGCATTCCTTGGCTTGTGGAAGCATCACCAGTCTCTTCTTTCTTCTTCTCGAGGTGTTCTCTGTGCTTGCATCCAGATTTCTCCTTTTCATAAGGACTCCAGTCACATCTGGGGACTTATAAGGGCCCCTGACTCCACATGACCCTGTCTCAGGTAATTATGTCTGCACTGACCGTGTCTCCAGGCATGTCACATTCACAGGTCCTAGGTGAGGAAGGCCACACGAACTCTTGAGGGGACACAGTTCAGCCCTTTAACATCCTCTGAGTTCAGGGACAACACAAGAATGGGAACGTTCTCACCACTTGGATTCCACATCTGTCTGGATCCTACCTAGTGTAACATGCAAGGTAAAGAAATGAGAGGCACCTAGCTCAGAAAGGGGAAGTCTAATTGTCTTTATGAATGAATGACATGATTCATCATGTAGAAGACGTCATGAAAATGTACAGAAAAGTTTCTATATCTAGTAAATTTAGCAGGGCTGATACCAGATTAATGTATACAGAAATAATGTTCTATTTATTAGCAACAGTTCCAACTTGAAATAAAAAGCACCATCAACAAATATGAAATATCTAAGGATAAATCTTACAAAAATTGTGTAAGTCTTGACTAAAAATAATAAAACATTGCTGAGGGAAATTAAAGATGAGTTAAATAGTGATAGATGAATTATGTTCCTGGATTGGAAAATACAATATTGTCAATTTTTTGCCCATTCAAAGCAAATCAGTCAAAATCCTTTCAGGCTCTTTAGTAGATGTTAAAATGATTCTCGGCTCGGTGCCTATAGCTCAACTGGCTAAGGCGCCAGCCACGTACACCTAAGGTGGCGGGTTCGCATCCCCAGCCCGGGCCGCCAAAACAACAATGACGGCTGCAACCAAAAAATAGCCAGGCGTTGTGGCGGGCGCCTGTCATCCCAGCTACTTGGGAGCCTGAGGCAGGAGACTCGCTTGAGCCCAGGAGTTGGAGGTTGCTGTGAGCTGTAATGCCACGGCACTCTACCCAGGGGGACAGCTTGAGGCTCTGTCTCA
>CAUYQS010130747.1:0-66360 GCA_963574585.1 Otolemur crassicaudatus
GTTTTAAAACAATAACTGAGAAAATGACATGAAGGCTGTGTTGACCAGTTTGATGGAAGTATTTCGGATTGCATGTGAAAACCCCACACTGTACCCCAGAAGTGCATTAATGTACATAGTTACCATTCAATTAAAAAAAAAAGATACAAACAGAAATTGTTCAAGAGGAGATAGACTAATGGACAATAATGAAAAAATACTCAACCTCTGAAATCATCAGGGAAGTGCAAATCAAAACCCTAATGAGATATCACCTAACTCCAGTGAGAATTGCTTTCATCAAAAAGTCCCAAAACAACAAATGTTGACATGGATATGCTTATATACTGTTGGTGGGACTGCAAATTAGTACAATCTCTGTGGAAAATTGTCTGGAGATACCTCAAAGAACTAAAAGTAGACCTACCATTTGATCCAACAATTCAACTACTGGGTATTTATCCAAAGGAGAAAGAAATTTGCACTTAAACACAATTCACAATTGCAAAGATGTGCAAACAACTCAAGTGCCTATCAACACATGAGTGAATTAATAAAATGTGATATATGTATCATAGAGTACTACTCAGCCACACAAAAAAAGGGTAAACTAATACTTTTTGTATTAACCTAGAAGTCACTGAAGACTATTCTTCAAAGTAAAGTATCACAAGAATGGAAAAATAAACACCACATGTTTGGAACCATTAAATTGGAACTAATTGATCAATATTTATATGTACAAATGGAAATAAAATAACACTCATCAGAAATCAAGCATTTGGTTGGTGAAGAGGGACTTTACCTAACAAATATAATCAGTGTAACCTGGTACTTTGTACCCTCAATGAATCCCCAACAACAACAACAAAAAATCAAGCATGTGGGAGGGGGGAAGAAGGGATGGATAAATTCATACCCAGCGAGTACAACACATACTATCTAAGTGATGAGCACACTTGTAGCTTTTATAGACTCAAACCGTACAAAAGCAATTTATATAACCAAAATCACTCCCACACTTGCTCCATACTTGGAAGACCTTCAATGTTAGCTTAGCATTTGTTTATTATGTTATGACTGTGATTTAACAAGGCCATTTTTTTTTTTTGAGACAGAGTCTCACTATGTCACTCTCAGTAGGGTGCTGTGGCATCTTAGCTCACAGCAACCTCAAACTCTTGAGCTCAAGCAATACTCTTGCCTCAGCCTCCCAGGTAGCTGGGACTACAGGCAATCACCACAGTACTTGACTAATTTTTTAGAGATGAGGTCTCGCTCTACCTCAGGCTGGTCTTGAACTTGTGAGCCCAAGCAATCCACCCAATAAGGCCATTTAAAAAAAAAAAAAAACTAGAAAGTAAATCTTCTAAAAAATAAAAATTATTAGTGGAGATTTTTTTTGAAGCCTAAGATCAAAATATCTCTACCCAGAATGATATGCCTGGTGATGCTAACAGTCCTGAACATTTCCTTTTTCTGTTTAAGCAATGTTATTAATATATAAATTACACAAAACCATAACCCAAATATCAAGTTTACCAGATCAGCAAATGGCCTTAGGACCTCCCTGGGCTTCCATTTTTCTCATAGTTTTTTGACTTGGAATTTCTTACATTTTGACAGATTTTTGATGATTGTTTTTAAATATTTTATATTTTACTCCAAATTTTAGTCATTTCAAAAAGAAGGTTGGGTCTAATAACTCAGTCCACATAAACAATTTGTTCTTTTTTTTGTTTCACCTCCTCTGCAATATCCAGAAACTCATCTGTCTTATATTCTACTCACATTTCCAAATTATTCAAATTTTTATAGTGGGTATGCATTCCACTTATAATTATAAAAAATAATAAAGATGTTTCCAATGTGAAAAAATATATTAATGGTTATCTTTAAGTTTTTCTAAAAAGAAACTGCTATGTATTTTCCTTTGAAAAGCATTTTCTCCATTCCTTTTAAGAAGGCAAGCTAAATTCTATGTCTTGAAATTAGAGGTGAAGTAAAGGCAGAGGTGAGCTACCCCATTATTCTCTGTGGGAGAATATATTTCTGCTTTTTGAGGTCACCTAATTTATGGTACTTTGTTTCAGCAGCCCTAAGAAACTAGTGCACTAGTAGGGGAAAAAAGTGCTAGATTATTCTGAGCAAAAATTCATTAATTTGAAATAATGGGGGGAAAGCCTTAATCCCAGTGACAGATTATGTCAAATATAGTAAAACTGCCAGGGATGAAGATAGGAACACCAAGATGCCCCAGGATATATCAGGGCCTCTGATGGTCAACAATGTCGGAGACATGGAACCCCTACTCTAAACACTGTTTAACTGACAAAATCAAGTGAAAGCCCTAAGTAGCAGGATTACTGGTGCTCCAGTAGACACCTTGGCTCACACAGTAAAACTTGTGGTGCATCACTGTAATGCTTTTAAGTAGTATATACTTTAATACTTTTTTCTGTACCCTGTACTTCCTATAAACTGGAAATATATTACAATATCCTTTTGTAATCATAGTAACAAAAGACAAGAACACACCAGAAGGCAGATTCAAGTGCCATAGAAAATAGTGTTAGGATAGAAAATGCCTGAATGTTCTGTGAACCAGAAGCATTTCCTCAAGTTTCTAAGACAACATAAACATTATCTCACACTATACTTTTGTGAAAACTAAGTTGTGGTAGTAATTTCTTGAGGCACACAGTACATTTAACTGCTTGCCAACTAGACACATAAGAGCTCAAAGACAGATTTGACTTGATTTGGAAAATAAATAAAAATAACAATAGATATACCCAATTACTCTGGAGCAAGTTTGTATGTATTATTTGTACTTCAACCATATGTACATATCAGACAAAAATATAGAATAAAATTTTTAGAGATCTTCCTATGTAGACCAAAAATTTAACATAGTTTTTCTCTTCTGTTCCTCTCTTTTATCCATATATTTATCTCCAAGTCTCACATTCTGATTAGAAACCAGGATTTTTCTATGACAACTGGCTTTTGGGGGCTGTCTGACAGACTGATTTCTATGCCTGTCTTAGAACACTAATAGAACCCAGCATACTCTAGAAATGTAGGGCTTCCTAAGATCAAAACAAAGCTGAGCAGTTTGCTCCTTCCCCAGAGGTCCTGCAGTAGAGCAGACAGAGGGTAATACAGCTCAGTAATTGCCTCTTGGAAAATATGAGAAATAAAGAGTGCATGTGTTTCCAACATCCTGCCTTTCAGAGAAGCAGCCTATGGGGCTAATTTCTGTATTGTCTAATTTGTAGCTGACAAGACCTAGTATACTCTAGAAGTCTAGGGGCTGTTGAAAAAAAAGAGAGAGAGAGCTGAACAGCTTGTGAAATGTCCAGGGAACCTGCAGTACCACAAACTCCTGACACTGGAGAAAGTAAGAGTATCTGAAAAAGTAAATAGCATATTCCTCTAGTTGACAATATATGCACATAAATCCAAAGAAGTTACATCTACAGAAAAAATTTATAAGGCTCCCAAAATACAGGGTGTCCATAAAGTTTGTGTACAAATTACAGATTGCACACAAACTTTATGAAAACCCTGTACATTAATAAATGAGCAAGCTAATTTTGAAAGTCTTTCCCTGTACACAGTTAATCCATAAAGATTGGAGAGATAGCTTTTTTTTTTTTTTTTTTTTTTTGAGACAGAGTCTCATTCTGGAACCCTAAGTAGGTTGCTATGGTGTCATAGCTCACAACAACCTCAAGCTCTTGGTCTCAAGCAATCCTCTTGCCTCAGTTTTTCTATTTTTAGTAGAGATTGGGTCTCACTCTTGCTCAGGCTTGTCTTGAACTCCTGAGCTCAAGCAATTCACCTACCTCAGCCTCCCAGAGTGCTAGGATCACAGGTGTGAGCCCCTATGCCCAGCCTTATCTTTTTTAATGCATAGATCCCAAGGCAAAGTTATAAGGCACATGAAGATACAGGGAAACATGGCCCAGTTAAAGGACCAAAATAAATCTCCAACCCTAAAGATATGAAAGTATATAAATTACTTGATGAAAAAATTCAAAATAACTATCATAAACACAGGGAAATGATGCAAGAATAAAATGAGAATATTGACAAATAGATAGAAAATATTAAAAAGAACCAATCATAATTATGGGGCTAAAAAATACAACAATTAAATTGAAAACTCCATACTCAAGAGTTTCAGCAGCAGACTTGGTCAAGCAGAAGAATCAGAAAACTCAAAATCAATTCATTTGAAATTATCTAGTAAGAGGAGCAAACAAACAATCATGAAGAAATTTTAAAGGTACTATGATACATCATCAAGTGGACCAATATATACACAATACACACATGATGAAATCTCAGGAGAAGGGAGAGAGAAAGATGATGAAAGTTTGTTTGAAAAAATAATGGCCAAAAACCTCCAAAATCTGGAGAAGAAAATGAAAACCCAGAATCAAGAAGCTCAAAGATCTTCAACAAAGATAAAGCTGGATGAAGTCCACACAAAGACATGTTATAATCAAATTGTGAAAGACAAAGATAATTGTGAAAGCAGCAAGAAAATAGAAACTAATAGCATACAAGGGAGTTTCCATAAGATGATGTGCAGATCTGTAGCAGAAACCTTACAGACCAGGAGAGTGAGACAATATATTCAAATTCTACAAAGAAAAAAACTGCCAACCACAAATACTATATCCAGAAAAACTATTCTTCAAAAATAAAGGAAAAATATTTTCCCAGATAAACAAAATGTGAAGGGTTTCATTACTACTAGACTTGCCTTACAATAAATGTTAAAATGGGTTCTTCAAGTTGAAAAGAAAGTGTACCAAAAAACAACACAATAGCTTATGAAAATTTAAATCTTATTGGAAAAGGTCAATATATAGACAAAAACAGAATATTGTAATATTATAATGGGCATAAATCACTTTTCCCCTTCTTCACTTTTAAGCTGCCTTTTAACTTATCTCAAGCACCTACAGCTCTATCCAGACCCTAAACCTAAATGCCTCATCTTTTTCTGTAATACTGCTTGGCCTGTGTATAAACTAGACAATGGCTCACAATGGCCTGAAAATGGCACCTTTGATCTTTTAATCCTCACTGACCTTGATAATTACTGTTGGAATTGGGCAAATGGAAGCAGATCCCTTACATTGAGGCCTTCCTCCTCCTCCAAAGCATTCCTTCTTTGTGTTTGTCTCATGAACCCTCTGCAATTTTCCTTGCCTGAGCCAAACAAGCCCTCTCTGAGCCCTCTGAATCTCCATTGTCTTCCTTTGACCCAGAAGACAACACTCCCCCTTCTGTCCCTCCACACAGACACACACCATGCAAGAATTCTCCTCCCTACCTGCAGAATACCACCCATCCCTCCTCTAACACTCCTCCACCCTCCTTCAGCTGCATGTGGGCGAAAAAGAAAAGCTGGCATCTATGGGTAGCAGAAAAGGAAACATGGTGGACCCAATTTCCTCACCTCATACTAGAACTGCCCACACCTTTGGACCTTCCACTTCCAGATTGCCACAACCTCTATATCTCCTCCAAGAAGGTGCAGGAACATCATCATCAGGGTTCATGTCCCCTTTTCTCTCTCAGACCTGTCCCACATAAGTCAGAAACTAGATTTGTTCTCCACAGATCCCACAAAATACTCTCAAGAATTTAGATATCTAACCCAATTGTATGATCTAACCTGGCATGATTTATATGTTATCTTCACCTCCACCCAACTTCGCAGGAGAGAGCAAGTCTGGACCCAGGCCCAGTTTGACACCAAAGATCTACAGACGACAGACCACACCCTGCCAGAGGGTGCTAGGGCTCCCCCAGAAAGACCCTAATTGGAATTACCAAATTCCTGGGGTCCACCTACATAACCACATGGTCTAGTGTCTTTTAGAAGGACTAAAATAGCCCATAAGGCTGTCAATTATGACAAATTAAAGGAAATAACTTAGAAACAGGGTGAAACCCTGCCCAATATTTAACCCATCTTAATGATACTACCCTATCGCTGGAAAGCAACAAAGGCAAACTCATTATTAACAGGCATTTTATCTCTCAGTCTGTACCCAATATCCCAAAAAAAAAAAAAAAAAACCTCCAAAAATTCCCCTAGGGCCTTCAGACCCCCTAGTGAGATCTCATTGACCTGGCCTTCAATGTCTTCATAACCAATAGGCCTCTAAGCTGCTGTGCCTCTCAGAGCTCCAGGATTCCATTATTAGACAAAACCTGGCTACTTCTCAAAACTCCTTTCAACAATCTGAAAAAAGAAAATCTCTCCAAGGACCATGTTTTAAATGCAGTATGCTGGGACACTGGGCAAAGCAGTGCCCAAATCCAAATCCTCCCCCAAAGCTATGCCCAGCCTGAGGAGGTCCTCACTGGAAGTCTGACAGCACAGATCCTTCTGAGGATTTGGTTCCTAGACACTTCCAGGACCTGGCTGAATTTCCCGACTTCTTGGGCCTAGCCCCTGAAGAGTGATGATTTCCAGAGACTTAGGACATACATGTCCACTTGGACAATTATTAGAACTGAGCTCTGAGTATTTTTGCTAGTGGAAGGTAAGGCAATCTCTTCTCTGACAGGCATGGGGGCCACCTTCTCCATGCTACCATCTTATAGAGATCCTTTAAAACAAACAGAGATCTTGGTGGTGGGTATTGATGGTAATTTATTGTACCCTCACGCTTCTCTACCCTATGGTGCTCACTCTCTGGACACTCTTTCTCACATTAACTCTTTATTATTCCTTCATGCAGCATCCCCCTACTAGGTAGAGATATCCTCTCAAGATAATAAGCAACCCTGATGATTCCCACTGGCTCCCACCTCTCACTACCATCCTGCTCCTCTTTAACCTCTCTTCTAACCAGCCCCATTCTCTCAATCCAACCTCCCCATAGACCCCATAGTGAGTCGTTTATAGACTCCCATCATTCACCCATTCTCATGACCCTTTGACCCCAACTTTTACATCTTTCCTTAAACAATATCAATCCCCAAGGCAGCCCTCAGGAGAGTTAAAGCACTTATCATCAAACTCCTATCAGCTGGCATTCTCAAGTATACTCACTCAACTCTACAACATTCCCATCCTTCCTGTTTAAAAAAAAGAGGGGGTCATATCAGTTAGTGTAAGACTTATGGGCTATTAATGAAATTGTTCAGCCTATTCACTAAGTAGTCCCAAATCCCTATACCCTCCTATCCACCATTCCTTCCAATACCTCCCACTACACAGTTTTATATCTCAAAGACACCTTCTTTACCATCCCCATCCATGAACTCTCTCAGCTCCTCTTTGCCTTCACCTGGACTGACCCTGATTCCTCCACCAGCCAACAGTTCACCTGGACAGTTCTCCCACAAGGATTTTAAAACAGTCCTCATTATTTTGGTCAGGCACTTCATACCTCTAGCAACTAACTTTACCAAACAATTCCACAGTTATTCTTCCTGGGGACTCCAGGATATTTTAGAGCCTGGATTCCCAATTGCACAGCCTCAGATAAACCTCTTTACACCACCTCTAAAAGTTCCCCAACTGACCTCCTAGACACACATCAGCTTTGGTCAAGTGCTTTCCTCTCCACTCACAGAACCCTTACACTTCCCAGAACTCATTCCATGATTGCTGGCCTTTAGTGATGGTAGCACAACACCCTTTTCCCAATATCTCTCTCTTTCCCTTACCTAACACCAAAGACACCTGGCTTACTGACAGCAATTGTTTTAAGCCCACTGCTAACTCCATTGCCAAGACAGGTTTTGCTATCGTGTCTTCTTTCTGCATTATTGCTTCTATTATTCTGTCCCCTGGCACCTCCTCACAACAGTCAGAACTCCTAGCCCTCAGTAAAGTCTTGCAACTTGCATGCAGCCACTCTATTATCATATACACACATTCTAAGTATACTTTCCACATAATTCATCACCATGCAGCATATGGCAAGAAAGAGGATTCATTACTACTCAAGGCTTCTCTATTATCAATGTCACACTCATTAAAAACCTCCTAAATGCAGCCACACTGGCAAAGAAAGTAGCCATCATCCACTGTAAAGGCCACCAAAACAAAACAGATCCAATTTCTAAAGGCAACCAAAAAGCTGATATAGAAGCCAAATGAGCAGCTCAGCGCCCTCACCCTTACCCCATCCATCCTCCCCCCCAAAGGCCAGTACTTGTTCTTCGATAAACTCTATCCAGTATATACATCCGAGAAACAGGACAATAATTGGCATCTTCCCACAAGGGGAGGATGATTCCTTCAACAGGGAAAATTTATTCTTCCTTCCTCTTAAGCACAAAATATCCTCTCTTCCCTCCACAATAGCTTTCCCGTTGGCTTCAAGCCTCTTTACACCCTTCTTTGTCTGCTCCTTTTTCACCCACAATTATCCTCCCTTTTAAAACAGTCTTGCCAATCTGCACCCGGATCTCACCCCTGGGAGCCATAAAAACACCCCCTTTTCCCCACACATCAGGCCCCAGACCAAGCCCCCCAGAGACCAGCAGAAGGACTTTCCCCACATAACTCCTGTATGAAAATATAAACTTCTTCTAGTTTGGGTTGATACCTTCTCAGGATGGGTGGAAGCTTTCCCACAACAGGCTAGAAAACCCATGAAGTTATCTCCACCCTCCCTCACATTAGTCTAGATTTGGACTCCCCAGCTGTACTCAGAGCAACAACTGCACAGCTTTCATTAGTCAGACCACTCTCAAGCCTCACAAGCCCTAGGAATTCAGTGGCGCTTACATGTGCCTTACAGGCCCCAATCATGAGGGAAGTAGAACAAATGAACAACGTCCTTAAACAACATCTCATAACATTAGTGCTCCAACACAAATAAGATTGGATTAAGCTCTTCCCAATTGCTTTACTCCACATTTTCTCCACCCCTTGCAAACCTATCTTTTATAGCCCTTTTGAAATAATGTATGGCAGAACTATTATTCAGGGCAACCCTCTTCCAGACTCTATCGTAGGAAACTATTTTCCCATCCTCCAGGAAATCAGAGACAAACTCAGAAAAACAAAAAACCAACTCCTACCCCAATCCTCACCAGAAAAATTCTGGGACCAATTGGCAAGACAAGTTTTCCTCAAATCTCCCTTACCTGGCAGGACTATCCCCTCTGGACAGGTCCTCACACTGTTCTCTACAGCACCCTCATGGCCGTTTATCTCTTCAACCCCCCAGTCTGGATCCACCAAATAAAGCTGTCCTAAAGGAAAACTAACACTGGAAGACCCCCACTGGAAATCGCAAGTACTATCCCCCACCACCTTAAAGCTTACAAAGATCCCCAAAGAGTCCACTTCCCCATAAATGTATAACATTCCTCCCTGATCCTTCCCTTTTTTCCATGACTTTTCTCAAGATGCCTGACTACTCTCACACATTCAAAACTGGGATGACCTCTTTGAAGCCTTTAAAGATTCATGGCTATAAGGCCCCTCCAAGACATTCCCCTGAGGAAACCCAATTTTTCCTCTTCCTACTTCTTCTCCTTCTGGCTACCCTTCCTGCCAATTCTGGCCTTCCTCCCCTCCCCATCAACTGACTGAATGCACAGATTGTTTTGCTACCCAATCCTCGTATATCCGTGGATACCTTACTAATCCCCATTCCCACATCAACTTGGCCCTATTCTTACCTTAGACCCCCTCTTTCACTAGCTACACTTACATGTCAGCATGCTGTTATGATATTGCCAAAGCCTGTGAATATTCTTATGGAGGAAAGAGGTATTGGACCAGCAAATAACCAACACTGAGTGCCCTGGAGATGGAATAGGAACAACTACCTGCTGGACATACCTCACACATGTAGGATTATCATACGGAGGAGGAATTCAGGACAAAGCACATCAGCAAGAAACAAAAACAATCATTAAAAAAAACTCCCTTCCAGTTTAACCCCTCCATCCTATAAAGGATTAGATCTCACTGTCCTGTAAGACTTACAATAACATTCAACAACACTCCCTTATTCCTCGGCTTTTTGGGTCCTCAGTTGACCCAAACTCTTCCTCCCCCCCCCCCAGGATGTTGGATGTGCCTTTCTTTATACCAGAATCTTTTCAATCCCATACCCATACCTGACACATATAACTCTTCCATTCCAGCAGAAAACAACAGAGCTCTGTTTAGCCCCATAACTACGGATTTCCCACTCCTAGCCTCTCCCAATTTAACCTGCTTCAATCTCACCAGTACAGGATGCTTTATAAAGCCTGTTCTCTGTTCTCTCCACTCAAATTTTCCCTTATCTGGTTCTTCCTGTACTCCTCCGGGAATATTTTTCCACTGCAGCCACTCCATCTATGGGTGCCTGCATGCTAACTGTTCTGGTCTTTGCACCTGAGTTCTTCTCACCCTAAATTAGAAACTTCTGTGAATGATTCCTCCCTAACTTAGACCCTGACACATCCCCTTACTTCCAGACAGAAAAAGAGACGTTATAACTTCCCTGTACCTCTCAGAATAGGCATAGTGGCTGGAATTGGCATAGGCATTGCAGGCATAAGTACACAACCTACTTTTACCACAAACACTCCCTAAGTTAATGAAGACATGGAAAAAGTAGCAGACTCTTTAGTCACCCTACAATCCCAGATTAATTCTTTAATTCTCCAAAACCACCAAGCCTTAGATTTAATTACAGCAGAAAAAGGAGGCACATACATTTTTGGGAGAAAAAATGTTGCTTCTTTCTTAATCAGTCAAGAATAATTACAGGTAGCTCAGCACCTGTGGCTCAAGCAGTTAAGGTGCTAGCCACATACACCTCTTTCAAAGGTGGGGTTCGAATCCAGCCCTGGCCTGCCAAACAACAATGATGGCTGCAACCAAAAAATAGCTGAGCATTATGGTGGGCACCTATAGTCCCAGCTACTTGGGAGGTAGAGGCAGGAGAATCACTTGAGCCCAGGAGTTAGAGGTTACTGTGAGCAATGATGCCATAGAACTCTTCCCAGGGCAACAGCTTGAGTCTCTGTCTCAAAAAAAAAAAAAAAAAAAAGAAGAAGAAGAATGACAGGCAAAGTAAAAGAACTCCAAGAACAAATAGAACAAAGACACACAGATCTTGAATCATCTAATCCCAGGTTCTTATTTGATTCCTGGCCTCCTTGGTTATTTCCTACTTTATGGCCACTAATTATGATCTTTCTCATTCTCAGTTTCAGACCAGTAATCCTCTGCCTCATCTTTTCATTTATTGACCGGGCAGTCACCTGAAAAACAACTGCTTATATTCTCATCCTACATGGATATCAACCAGTTCAGACTGAAGACCCAAGAGTGTTCCTATAACACCACTCCTTTCCCTCTCCCTTTTCCTTATAGGCAGCCCACACTGACCCTCAACCCACAGGAGCCAGTCACACAGACAACATGCCCATCACCCCACCCTCTAATAATAGACTAAAAACACTGGGATGACAGGGCTGAATGTAGGGACCTGCCCAAATAGAACGTCCCATCCAGGAAGGAATGAGTGCATGAATGTCCCTCCCAGGAAGGAAGGAATGCACCAATCCCAACCCCTCTAAACTTTTACATTCCCGTCCACCTTAACCCATGTGCTGACTTCCCTTTCCAACTCAGCTTACTTGCACACAAGTGGAATAAAGGCCATGTTGCTCACACAGAACCTGGACTCCAATTCCTTTTGCTCACATCTCTGTGTAAGCTCTCATTTTCAGTCTTTAACCTCTCAATTTCTTCCTCAGCAAGAGTCCTAGGCAAGTATGACAGCTCCATGGCCATCAGAGAACTAGATCTCTACCTTGTTTTTCTATATTCTCAACATGCAGCTTCCACCTCATTATACCCACAGTCTACTTTAGCTCGAGCCATAATATCCACATGCTAGCCAGCTGGGAGAAGAAAAAGATGAAGAAGGGCATGCTTGTCTTTAAAATAGTAACTAGCTAAATGATTCTCTGCTTTAGGCACAAAATTCCAAGAATTCATTACCAAGTTCCATAGAGCATGGAAGCCTGATACTCTGTCTCTCTCTTGCAAAGTGGGAAGTTTTCTCATATTTCCACCTTATGGCTAACATTTTCTTGTAGGAATAAAATCAAATTTCACACTTTTCCCCGAATTATCTTTGCCAGTGTACAAGCAGAAACATACCCTGGTATTCAAATAAAATGACTTCTGGTTTAGAAAATAGCAAGCCTTATTCCATAAAACTTCAAAATGATCTAAAACTGGTAGTAGAACTCCTAAATAACTCTTACATTATTAAAAATGGAGTGGAAATGCTAAATTTAAATTTCCAAAGACCAAAGATATAGGACATTTTTTTAATAAACATCAGTAAAGATGTTTCACTGGTACCATCCAGAGAGACTGAAATAAAACTAACCTGATGATTATAATCATATGTGCTTTTTCTGGATTCTCATCATCTTTTATTTTCTTGTTCCTGGACAAGGCATACTCTACCCTGAGGCTATTTTTGTAATAAGATCTTCCCAAAGCTTTCTGATTCAATGGCACTCAATAAATCTTTTAAAATACTACAATCGAAGGCAACATTTTTTAAATGTCCCAAGACAATAACTTTTCTCACAAGCATTAGGATTAGTACTCAAGAAAGAGAATTTTTGGTAAAACATTGATACAGCTCAGTAGAACATACTTCACAAAAGTCTGGAGGAAATTTCTAAGGGCTCACTCCCTAGGGACCACAGCCAAAACTTTCTCAACAGGCTGATGATTAGGTTATTACAGATAATCTGGTCCTTGATCCAGTAGTGATTCTCTATCGTCAACAACTTGGTGATGGGTGGGCTACAAGGAACCATAAAGAAGGAAATAAAAGACATTCCAGTCCCTCCTGGTGAAGCATACCTCATTATCCCAGGCAAAGATGAGCTATCCAGCTGTTAAAAATTGTCAGCTGAATTTCAGAAGGGCAATAAAACATAGGCCTCATAAGGAACAGAATAGTATACTTCTTTGAGAATAATATAGTCTGTTTTAGTTTTTAGGGATATTTTAAATAAAAATCATTTTGCTTTCTTAAAAACTTGAAATCACAGGGTTCTAAGACATAAGTAAGCCATACTTAACTTCTGCAGGGATCCATTTAGATCCCAGAGTTGGCATAAAGATTATTTTAAAGTCAAAACATTTGAGATACAGAAGATGCAGAAACAGAATCATAGTTAAACTTCCCTTTCCTAACTATAGCAGACCCTCCCCCAAATACATCTACCATTAACCACTCTCCAAGGAAGTTTCCTGCTAATTCAGCCACTACATTGACAGGCTGCCCTTTTTCATTAGCATCAAAAAGCCCACAAGTTCCCCTTAAAGCCCTAAGCACCCCACCCCCAAGGAGGATGGTTGGTCTTTATAGTGAAATAATAGAGAAGTTATTAATTCCTAGTTTTTCAGTAGGGGTTAAAATCCATTTCATTCTTTGCCTGCTTTCTTTCTCTGCCTAGCAGACTTTCTAGTACCCCCTTCCCTTGGATTCCCTTTTTCATAAACCACTAAGGAGCCCAGCAGACAAAAAGGAAATGTAAATTTTCTTTACAAATGGTTGTACCTATGGACTAAATCCATCTTTAGAATTTGTTCCTATGGCTCAGAAACAATGGGGGTGTGAACATCAGGCCTCACAATTATTAACACCTGTAAAAAGTCTATCTCCACCTTGTGGGAGGAAAAAGGGATACCACATTCCAGTACCTTATGAATTTGGCTACAATTACCCCGTTCTCTTCATCCCCTCGAATTCACTTTGCCACACACATCACTGCAACTGTAAGCATTCTTCCTTTCTTTTGTGGGGTAAGATGGGAACCGTCTCTCTCTTATCTCTCTTCTTTCTCTCTTTCTCTCCCCACTCACGGTCCTCTCTCACTTCCTCTGTCTTTCTAAGATAAATAAAGTCTATACTTTATATCCTAATCTTGGTCTAGAGACATTATTTTCTCTTCTGGCACAGAGCACCTTCTGAGCTCTCTGCTCTCACCCCACCCCACCCCCACTTATTAAGTTTGTATATAAACCTTTGTCTCTGGCTATTCAGTGAGTTCTCATTACAAGCAACTCCCAAGTACACATGTAAATAAACCCTGTCTTTTCTACTATTAATCTGTCTATTTTAAGTTAATTAACAGACTCCCAACCATTGGAACCTAACATGGCAAAGGAAAAAATTTCTTTCCAACACTATCTAAGGGCTCTAAGATTATTCTGCTTAGACATACATTGGGAGTGGGGAAATCCAATAAAAATTGTAGCTTTGAAAGTGTAAAATCATGGAAGAAAAAGTATCCAATGTACACAGCCCTATTATGAAACTAATTTATACCTTTCATATGTAAGCTATAACCTAATAACAGCCTAAGAATACGAGGAGGGGGAAGGGAGGGGGGTTGGAGGGATCACTTCTGTGGTTTATCTTACAAGGGTACAAGTGAATCTTTCTAAGAGCAGAATGTGAACGTTTTAAAATAATAGCTAAGAAAATGACACGAAGGCTATGTATTTCGGATTATGTGTGAAAACCCCACACTGTACCCCAGAAGTGCATTAATGTACATAGTTACCATTCAATAAAAAAAAAAAGAAAAAGAAAGTATAAAATCAACTTTTTCAGGCTCAAACTAAGTTAAAGTAGGGTTGATAATTTTAACCTGATGCAAAAAAATGAGGTTTGCATTTTCTTGAATGTTCAGGCTCTCAAAAGTCATCCCAGCCTGGTTCTGAAGTTTGGTTTGGGGGGAGGGGTCATAAAACATGATTGGTGCTCAGGGGAATCTGCTGAATTATTAATTCAGCACTTAATGAGTATCTACTTTGCACCGGTTTTTGAGATAGGCAACTGGAAATTCAGAGAGCAAAAGATAGTTGCTACCTTTAAAGATGATTGCTCTAGAGGGATTCGGGGGACTGGCAAGTAAGAGGTGACAGGTGTAAATGGTGGTGCCCAGAGTTGAGGCCGCAGAGATGTTCAGGCCAGGTTTACTGCACCTGGGCAGTGCAAATACAGAGTCTGCACCTCAGAGGAAGTTAGAGACCACTTTCATATACAACCCCCTCAACCTCCCAACCTTACCCCCCGACCCCCGCTCCAGTTAGGGTCTTTGGGCGCGAACTTCTGGAGGGGGCTTGCCAGATCCTTTGTGTCTTTGTCTTAGGAGAGGAGGAAGGGGAGAATTGAAAGGGTTTGTGTGGATGCGTTAGGCCCCCCAACAAGAGGATGTTAGAATTCAGTGTTTCATGCCTGTAATCCTAGCACTCTGGGAGGCCGAGGTGGGTGGATTGTCCTGAGCTCACAAGTTGGAGACCAACCTAAACCAGAGGAAGACTCCATCTCTAAAAATAGCTGGGCATTGTGGCTAGCGCCTATAGTCCCAGCTACTCAGGAGGCTTAGGTAAGAGAACCATTTGAGTCTGAGTTTGAGGTTGCTTTGAGCTGTGACGCCAAGGCACTCTACTGAGGGCAACAAAGTGAGACTCTGCCTCAAAAAAAAAAAAAATTCAGAAAAGTAACATTATTTAGATGTGAGCCAATACCAGGCACAAAACTAAGTTAGCTAGAATGGGAGATAGAGTGCAGAAGGGGAGAGAAATCAGCTAGACTAGCGGCGACAAGCCAATTCTGCAGCTGCCCAGAGGAGCAAAGGTTGCCAGTCATGTGTTATCCCCCTTTTTGCCCCCCAAGAGGGGCAAGAGGTCACTGCAGCTGATGTCAGCTATTCAGAATTTTATTGGGAGAGCTGAGTGACACCCAGCCTAAAATTCTTCATAATGATCTTCATGCTAAGCATTCAGATGATAATGGAGAGAATCATCTAGAAGGACAAATGAACTTCAATGCAGATGCTAGCAAACATAAAGATGAGAACACAGAGGTCACTGAACATCTCTATCAGAAAGTTAAAATTCTTTGTTTTTTTATTATTGTTGGGGATTCACTGAGGGTACAAAGAACCAAGTTACACAGATTGCATTTATTAGGTAAATTCCCTCTTATAATTGTGTCCCACCACTAAGAGGTGTGCCACACATTGTGACCCCTCCACCCCTCTTCTTCCTTCCTGCTCCCCCATTCCCCCACCTGCCAACATGTACTAGGACATCATTTGTCCTCATATCAGAATTGAGTACATTGATTCTTACTTCTCCATTCTTGAGATGCTTTACTAAGAAGAATATGTTCCACCTCCATCCAGGTTAATACAAAAGATGTAAAGTCTCTACCTCTTTTAATGTCTGAATAATATTCCATGGTATACATATACCACAGTTTGTTAATCCATTCCTGGATTGGTGAGAAAGTTAAAATTCTTTGCTGGATTATGACAGGCTCTCAAAATCTAGAGAAAATGGGCAAACATGTCAAAGCTTTATGGGTGCAGAGTTGTAATAAAGTGTTGTTTATGAGTTCAAAAGAAAATAAAGACTCCCCTACTGTGGAATTAAAAACCAAAGAAGGCAGAGACCAGCTATACTGGAAAACAATTAAAGCTTTTCACTACCTTCATCACCATTATTTAGAAGATGCTGATTATTTTATGAAAGTAGATAATAATATATATGCTGTAGTGGACAATTTAAGATGGCTTTTTTCAAAATATGACCCTAAAGAACCCATTTACTTTGGAAGAGGATTTAAGCCTTATGTAAAGCAGGGCTACATGAGTGGAGAAGCAGGATATGTACTTAGCAAAGAGGCCTTGAAGAGATTTGTTGATGCATTTAAAACAGACAAATGTACATATAGTTCTTCCATGGAGGACTTAGCACTGGGGAGATGCATGGAAATTATGAATGTAGAAGCAGGAGATTCAAGAGATACCATTGGAAAGGAAACATTTCATCCTTTTGTACCAGAATGCCATTTAGTCAAAGGTTAATCTACCCACAACCTTTTGGTATTGGAATTATAACAATAGTTATATCTCCTGTAGAGATATCGACCTGCCTTATCTGAAAATATACTAAAGGAAATAAGTCAAGCAAACAAAAATGAAGATCCAAAAGTAAAATTAGGAAACTCTTGAAAGAAAAACATGAATGAACAGAGGTAACATGCCTAGCATTGCATTGAAGAAGGACATCTGCTTTTCTTACTTAGAACACCGGATTCTCAGTGAGGAATTCTAAGTGAACATTCCATATAGAAATTTTCCATATGAATGGCTGTAAACTGAAACTTTAAATGAGCTGTGAAATCTGTTAAAATGTGTTTTGGTACAGTAACATATAAGTATATATATATATGTGTGTGTGTGTGTGTTTAAAAAGGAGGCCAGGTAGAGAGACTAGAAAGAGATTTTGTTGCCTATTTTTGACCATATCTATATTATTATCACTGGGAAACTAAAACAATTAAATATTCTAAAACTAACTACACAACACCATGCCATGTTAGTTAACACACATGATGCTAAACAAATCTGCCTTAAAGAAAATTTTAGAAAGAGATATTGTTCCTCAGTGTTAATAAACTTAAGAAATGAGTTCATATTTGCAGCATGATATAAATGAACGATCACACATGAACACAAATACAGTTTTTGTCTAATGAAAATTTTGCTGCAATTATTTATAATTGGCAGTATTTCTTCTTCCAGAAGAAGGTAGAATAGGAATGGCACTTATCCTAAAGTGTATTAGTACAATCACATTTTAAATTTAAAAAAAGAAAAGGAAAGAAATGTCCTTGACAGATAATACAGCACAAAAGTAAGAAAATGGGGAAAGTACTTTTAGAAAATGGCAAATATTTCAGTAGAGCAAGGATGTATGAAATAGGAAGAGAAGGAAAGGATACAACTGAATATGTCAGGTAGGGCAAGATCCAGATAGCCTTTGTGCCAAGTTAAGGACTTATAATTTTATCTTGAAGGCAAAAGGGAGCTATTAAAAGCTTTTAAGCAAAACAATGACATCATCAGATATACAATTTGGGAAGATAGTTTAGAAAAGTTATGAAGAATGGATAAGAGCAGTAAGTGGTGGTGCATACCTGCAGTCCCAGTTGCTCAGGAGGCTGAGGCATGAGGATCACTTTATCCCAGGAGTCTGAAGTTGCTATGAGCTAGGCTGACCACAAGGAACTATAGCCTGGGCAATAGAATGAGACTCTGTCTTAAAAAATAATAAATAAATAAAAGGAGGGAGTGAGACCTCAAAAAAGAGAAACCAGATAGAAAACCTTACATTAAGTACTTCAGGAAAAACTTAATGAATCCATATATAAAAGACCTTATTAACATATTGTGAGCAAATATGCTATATTGCAAGAAATACCCATAGAAGACCATTTACGTATATCCTGCACGTTGACTGGAGCCCATCACCAGTAGCTACAACTTTCCTGCACAAATAGAACCCACAAAGGAGGGTACAGAAGGGAGGTTTGCAATCTATGTCACAGACTTTGGTGCCTGGTACAGACTTTAGCCAGGATTCCCGGAAGCAAAGAGCAGTTCTCGGCCAGACACTGAACCCGCCAGCACCTTGATCTTGAACTTCCCAGCCTCTAGAACTGTGAGCAGTAAGTTTCTGTTCTTTATAAATTACCTAGTCTCTGGTCTCTTACAGCAACAAAAACAGATTGAGACAGACCAGCTGAACCACCTGTTGCAACTTGGCAGTAGAGGATATTTATTGGATGATGGCAATAAATAGTAAGGCATTTAAGGAGGAGAATGTCTTTAAAATTTTTATTTTATTTAATTAATTAACTTTTTTTGCAGTTTTGGGCCAGGGCCAGGTTTGAACCCACCACCCCTAGTATATGGGGCTGGTGCCCTACTCCTTGAGCCACAGGTGCTGCCCTATAAAATTTTTAAAAAGAAACTAAGATTAATGGTTGAAAACCCAATTTTTAAGGCCAGAGGACAACCAGTCAAGAATATTTCTAGATGCTGGATTCAAGGCATTTTTGATTGTAGAATGAAGACGTCAGTGGCGATCTATTTTTCTGGCTTGCAATTTGAATATTTTTGGTGATAGCATTGGGTGTTTTGATAAACTTTCTGAGTGGCCCACACTGCAACAGACACAAACGGTGTCTATACATGATCTGTAATAATGATTTATTTGAAGTTTATGTCATATTGTCCAGTTTCAGTTTATAAGGCTTCAGGAAAAGGGCAGTTTTCATTTTCACTGATGTCAAGTCAGGGGAGTGAGACAAAAATTGGAAATGTTAGCTTGGAGAGACATAGCCAGATACTGGAGTAATTAGAATGCAAGAAGGTAAATAACAAAACCTCAAAGACAATGAACAGAACTAGAGTCTGATAATGGCTGCACTGCAGTCTTCTGCCGAAACATAATTTTAATCTCTACAATCACTCCTATCTCTACCAAAGACAAGACTAATTTGCTTGCAAAATAGATTTAGTCTCATTAAACTTGGCCTGATTAGTGACATAAGTACAGAAGAAAAGTAATTGAACATACAGACTCTTTTTAAGTTTGCTTTTCCGGAACTTTAAGTAAGGAATTGTTACCAGTGCAGACCCTTGGGCTCACTATGTAATATAAATTGGTAAGAGGCCAAATAAGAGTCACAAGTAAGGCTTTATTGGGGTTCATCTTCAAACAAAAGGGAAATGGCACAAAAACCCTCAGGCTGCCTCCCCAAGGGGAGTCCAGCGATAGTTTTTAAAAGGTAGGTGGGGAAAGAGTTCCCTATAAGCACATAGAGGTGGTAATTTGTCTAGTTCTATCATATGCTGTAATAACCAAGCCCCCAGCCCTTGACCCCCTTCCTAAGACAAGTGGGGAACAAAGCCCCCTGCCCTTGTAAAGGAAACCTCTCCTAAGCCTTCTAGTCCCAGACCCCTCAAGGGAAAAGAAGCAGCCTGAGATTAAGGAAGTATGCAAGGAGGGGTTGAACAAAGGGAGGGGTGGATTCCAAATAAAGCCCCCGGTGAAAAGGTCCCAAGTTGTTCTCGGAAATTCACCCAACACTTGTTTGTACCCCTGAACTATGTGACCCTCATCTTATGATCATGAAGTAATGTATTTTGTGATTTATGAACATGTAGCCCCACCCTGAACTAGGTAAGCCCTTATGATGTACCCTTACCTTGTAACCCCTGAGCTGTATTGAATTGTGCTAACTGCTGTGATTGGCTTCTGTATTGCACTAGTTTGCTGAGCATGCATGATGAGGCAGAATAATGGTATAAAAAGACTTTTCCCCCCACCTCCCCTCTATTCCCCCTGCTTGTTGGCCCACTACAACAGCCCTGGTAGGTGCACCTGCAGGTGTATTAAATTCCTAATAAATTTCTATTACTTAATTACATCTGAAGTGGGGTCCATCCTTCTCTCTCATCTGTTGTTTCATTTCAATGCTTCTTCTTGTGTCTCATTAGCATGATTGTTAGCATGATGATGAGTTTATAATGAGGGAAAAGTCCGACTGAGGTCAATATGGGGGGTCCTTCTTGGCTTGAGGTGGTCTGATGTACATAGGTCTAGTTTCTTTGCAGCTTCCTTATCAGCTGGTATCAGTATCTTGCTTCGGTGGTCTTGGAAAACATTACTTAAGAGACAGACAGGGCTCAGCGCCTGTGGCTCAAGTGGCTAAGGCGCCAGCCACATACACCTAAGGTGGCGGGTTCAAATCCCCAGCCTGGGCCCACCAAACAACAACGATGGCTGCAATCAAAAAAAAATAGCCAGGCATTGTGGTGGGCACCTGTGGTCCCAGCTACTTGGAAGGCTGAGGCAGGAGACTCGCTTGAGCCCAGGAATTAGAGGTTGCTGTGAGCTGTGATGCCATAGCACTCTACCCAGGGGGAAAGCTTGAGGCTCTGTCTCAAAAAAAAAAAAAAGAGAGACAGACAGTATGGTTCCTTTCGTATAGGTATATGGGCTAAATTCCAGGTGGCTATTTGTGGGTTTTTCCTTCTTCTACAGTTAATTAGGCTGGGTCATGCTGTCTTATGTGGCCTCCCTTGATCCGAAGTGAGACTTGAGTCCTGGCTGTATATTGTCTCAGAATCTCAGACTAGACTCTTTATTTTAATTAGATCATAACTGTGTATATTACTGCATTTATGAGGTATAATGTGCTGATTTTATATATTATTTGGAATGTTTACTTTTAAAAGCCTTTCAAGACTAGGAAGATAAGCCAAGGACCTGACATCAGTCTTCACCTGCAATACTTATAGATCTCATAGATTTGGGTGAATTCCTTGAGATCCCCAAATGTCCTCAAGTTCACAGTTATCCTGGGCCTGCCGGCAAATGACATTCCTTACTTACTTCTAAGGCTTGAAGAGTTTCTAAGGCCAGAAACTCTTTAAGCCAGATATCAAACCCATCTTCCCAAAGTGGGGAGGACTTTATTGTCTTCATAAAGTCATCCTTAGTTTCTTAAAGCTGCCTGGTCATATCTGATTCTACACTCATTCTCAAATATAAACTTTCAGTCAAAGCTTTAGTAATATAGCCATTGTTTCCAACTATGTTCTGTTACAAAGATAACAGATTCTGGCCAGGTATAGTGACTGATGCCTATAGCACCCTGCGAGGCTGAAGGCCAGTGGATTGCTTGAGCTCAGGAATTTGAGACCAGCCCCAGCCAGAGCAAGACCCTGAGTCTCCTAAAAAATAGAAAAACTAGCCACGCTAGTTGTGGTGGGTGTCTTTAGTCCCAGCTCCTTGGGAGGCTGAGGCAAAAGGATTATTGGAGCCCAAGAGTTTGAGGTTGCTGTGAGCTATGATGCCACCCACAGTGCTCTACCCAGGGCAACAAAGCAAGACTCTGTCTCAAAACAAACAAACAAACAAAGAAAACAGATTCTTGCCACACTTCCATAAGTATATTGTCATGAAAATAAACATATTCACTAATACTTTCAGAATTCTGGGAGGTGGTTGTGGGGCAATTAGGAAGAAAAAGGAATTGTTTTACTTTGCTTACAAAGGTATAATCTACCAAATGCTGTAAATAATAATAAAGAGAAAAGAGAAAAAGTTTCCTTAAATATGGAAAAAAAAAAAGCAAGGTTTCAAGTAAAGATTACCATCCTCATGAATTCGCTTAGTCTCAATTAATTTTTATCCTGCTTCATATTGGATTGACTATTTTATGAACACAGTCTTTATTAGACTAGTTCTAGAAGTTCTTACCCAATCTAAGGTATAATCTTAAAATTATCAGAAACCTATACTTGGCAGAGTTGTTTTCACGAATGTCCTTGAAGATGTAAGATTTTCAGATTATGCCACACTTTTTTTTTCCAAAAACTTTCAGAGAAGCATCAGAGTGAAATAATTAACTGTATACAGATAACAAGTGAAGTTCTCATAAGAGTTCACTATAATGCAATTATGGTTCCATGCAACCAGGAACTTTGGTTACTGCTGTGACATACAGCATAACTGAAATTTTGATTGGTAACATTATGCCAGACATATCGTGAACAGTGGGGGTATTGGAAAATTTTTATGAACTCCATATAATTGCTGAAACGTAAATTAAAATAAAATTCAAAGACCCTCACCAACTGAACAGACTCTCTCTTGGCCAAGGGACCATAGAAAAATCTTAAAACTGAGTTCCTGGCCATGAAGGCATGTTGGACATGACTTGGAAACCGAAATACTAAATTGTTACCAGGAATGAAGGCCATGCAGGGCAAGGGTTAAAATCACCTGCAGGCCATCAGTTTGTTTAATAGGTCACTTGATTAGATATATTGCAGCTTGTCTCTGACTAACAGGCTTCCTTAAATTAAAACATGTCAAATTTTGGACAAAGCTTTATTTTTTTAAACCAATTACAGATCAAGGAATCTTTGAACCCACCTATAACCTGTAACTCCCCCCCACTTTGAGATGTCCCACCTTTTCAGGCCTAACCAATGTACACCTTCCACGTTGATATTTGATTTTACCTGGAATTCCTGTCTTCCCAAAATGTATAAAACCAAACTATAACCTGATGGCCTCAGGCACATTTTCTCAAACTTCTTGAGACCCTGTTCCCTTGCTGGACTTAATCGGTTCAGGATAAACCTTTTTAAATTATTTTACAAAATGTGGGTTTTTTCCATTAACAAACATTTATTTATGGCAAGTACAATGGCTCATGTCTGTCATCCTAGCACTCTGGAATGACAAGGCAGGAGGATCCCTTGACCTCAGAAGATTGAGACCAGCCTGAGCAAAAACAAGACCAAGTTTCTACGAAAAACAGAAAATTTATGTGGGCATTGTGGAAGGCACCTGTAGTCCCAGCTACTCCGGAGGGTAAGGCAGGAGGATTGCTTGAACCCAGGAGTCTGAAGTTGCTATGAGCTAGGCTGACACCACAGCACTCTACCCTAGGGCAACTGAGTGAGACTCTATCTCAAAAAAAAATGTATTTATATTACTAATATAAATGTAATATATTACTAATATATCTCCTTATATTATCTTTGTATACATACCCATACAAAGATAATATAAGGGATGGAGTGCCGACTAATTTCATTTTAACATTATAGCATGACCCCATAAGGCAGGTTGAACTTGAACGCTGGGAGGAGTTTGATTACATTACACTAAATTGAGACTGGCCTGGTGTGTGGCTCACATCTGTAATCCTATACTCTGAGAGGCCTAGACAGGTAGATGGCTTGAGCTCACCAAGACTAGCCTGAGCAAGAGTGAGACCCCATCTCTAAAAATAGCTTGGCATTGTGTTGGATGCCTATAGTCCCCAACACAATAGCTACTAGTAGTAGCTACTCAGGAGGCTGAGGTAAGAGGTTTGCCTGAGCTCAGGAGTTTGAGGTCGCTGTGACCTATGACACCCGCACTCTACTGAGGGTGACAAAGTGAGACACTGTCTCCAAGAATAAATGAATAAGTAAGAAGTAAGTAAATAAATTGAGGTGTCTCTTCAACCCAGCCTGAAATCTGAATGGATCCCCTTCCCCTCACACCATCAGCTCCAGACCATTCCAGATTCTTCATCATCTCCCCTGTACTCTCTCATTAAAGACCTTCTGCTTGCAAAGATACTTTTGCTCTCCACATTCATTCAGACTTTTATTACGTTGTCTATTTTTTTTTTTTATTGATTTTACGAGGCTTTAAATCCTTTATAGGAAACAAATCCTTGCCAACTATATACTCCACAAATATCTACTTCAAGTGTGGAGCTTGCTTTTTGCTCTCCATTATAGTGTCTTTTGAGAAACAGTAGCTCTAATTTTTCATGTAGCCCAATTTTCAATTTGTCCCGCTGTAGTACGGTTAGTGCTGTTTTATGAAGTGTCTGCCAACCCCAAAGTCATGAAGATATTCTCTTATTACTTTCTTCTAAAAACTTTGTTAGCTTACATTTCTACATTTCTATCTATGTTATGTTGTCCAGGATGACCTCCTAGACTCAAATGATGCTGGCCTTCAGCCTCCCGAAGTTCTGGGATTAGAGGCATGAGCCACCACACCCAGCCTGTATCATCTTTTAATTTCATTCTTCTTTTAGTGTGTTGCTAATTTAATATATTGATTGATATATATCAATTAATATTGATATGTTAATTCATATTTTAATATATTAGTCAATATAATGATTTGAATATGCTAATATATTTCAATATATTAGTCAAAATATTGAATATACTAATATATTTCAGTATTAGTCAATATATTGAAATATATTGATTTTTGTATGTTGATTTCATTTCAAAAACGTATTAAATTTAATTATAGTCTAATGATTCTATATTAATAATTATAATTCTAATAGTTTTTCTGTAGTCTTTTGAATCATATAAGCATAACATCTTATTAACAGAAGATTTCTGTCTTATTTCTCTTCTTTGTTTATGTGGAAAATTATATTATTATGGATCAATTTTCAAGTGGGAAAGTAACCTTGCATTCTTGAAATCAGCCTCAGTTGCTGTGATGTATTAATTAATCTCTTCTGTTTGCTAATTTTTTGAGACAGAGTCTTATTGTGACGCCCTCAGTAGAGTGCTATGGCATCATAGCTCACAGCAACTTCAAATTCCTGGGCTCAAGTGATCCTCTTGCTTCAGTCTCCTGAGTTACTGGGCCTACACCCACCTCCCGCAACACCCAGCTATTTTTAGAGATGGGATCTCACTCTAGCTCAGGCTATTCATTCGCCTCCACCTCCCAGAGTTCTAGGATTATAGGTGTGAGCTACTGCTTCCAGGCCTGTTTGCTAATTTTTTAAAGGTTTTTTTTCTGGGGGGGGGGTGTTGGCATATACTTTTCCTTTCTTGTATGTTTTAAAATTAAGAATATGCTAGCCTTAAAAGAATTTGGATGTATTCTCTCACTCTGTTCTCTACAAGAGTTTATGTAAGATTGCTATTCCTAAAAAAATTACTATTTCTTTATTCAACATTTAGAAGAATTCATGGTAAAACTATTGAGTTTGGAGGCTGATTGTGTGGATGTCTTTAGCTACAGGGTAATGGGTATTTTGTTTGTTTTTTGTTTGTTTGTTTTTGTTTTGTTTTCTGAGATAGGGTCTCCCTCTGTTGCCCTGGGTACATCAGTTGCTGTAATTTCAAACTCCTAGGCTCAAGTGATCCTCCTGCCTCAGCCTCTCCAGTATTGGGACTACAGGTGTGCACCACCAGACCCAGGTAATTTTTTCTACATTTTGTAGAGATGGGTCTTGCTTTTTCTAAGGCTGGTCTCAAACTCTTGACCTCACATGATCCTCCTTCCTCAGTCTCCCAGATTGCTAGGATTATAGGCATAAGCCACCATGTCTGATCCTATAGGTTCTTTTTTTTTTTTAAATAAATACATGAATTTTTATTTCTCCTCTTGTCTCCTTGTATTTCTCCTTTCTCCTCGTTTTGGTAAGCTGTGTTTTTCTAAGAATTACAGCACTTAACCAAAATTCTAAATGATATATGATTATTCATTATACTTCTTATTATTCATTAAATATCTGTAGAACTTCTAGGATGTTTTATTTTCCCATTGATATTGACAATTTGTGTCTTTGCTTTTTGTTTATAATGTCATGCTAAAGGCATAATTTTATTATTCTTTTCAAATAATACACTTTGGTTTTATTTATTCTCTGTATTGAACATCGATTTTATAAATTTCTGTTCTTTTTTTTTTTTTTTTCAGTTTTTGGCCGGGGCCAGGTTTGAACCCCCCCACCTCTGGTATATGGGGCCAGCGCCCTACTCCTTTGAGCCACAGGCACGGCCCTTTCTTTTTTTTTTTAAGACAGAGTTCACTTTGTCACCTTTGGTAAAGTGCCCTGATCTCATAGCCCACAGAAACCTCAAACTCTAGAGCTAAGATGATCCTCTTGCCTCAGCCTCTCAGGTAGATGGGACTATAGGCACCTGCCACAACACCTGGCTATTTTTAGAGCCAGGGTCTTGCTCTTGCTCAGACTGGTCTTGAACTTCTGAGCTGAAGTGATCCACCTGCCTCGGCCTCCCAGAATGCTAGAATAACAGGCATGAGACACAGGTGACCTGAGTTCAAACTTAGTTTTTTATCTTTCCTTTTACCTTTCCAGTCCTTTCTACATTCATCCCTTTCTTCTGGGATTGTGGCTTTTTGCCAACTGAGCCACCATTTAATACAACATGAATGTCCACCAACCCAGGAATGGATTAACAACCTATGGTATGTGTATACCATGGAATACTATTCAGCCCTTAGAAAAGATGGAGACTTTACATCTTTTGTATTAACCTGGATTTGAAACACATTCCCCTTAGTAAAGTATCACAAGAATGGAGAAGCAAGTATTCAATGTATTCAGTACTAATATGAAGCCAATAGATGATCTAATACATACCCACATAAGAGAAAAATCTCAAATCAATTCAAAATGGGGGGAGGGGGAATGAGAGAGGTCTGAAGGGGGAGGAGGGAAGGGAATGGGTGTGCACTTAATGGGCGCAATGTTAGGGTGCATGGCACACCTCTAAGGGGTGGGACACAATTATAAGAGGGACTTTACCTAACAAACATTGTAACCTATGTCTTTGTACCCTTAACCTTAAAAAAAAAAAAAAAAAAAAATATATATATATATATATATATATAAAGTGTTCTGAGGATAAAAGTGAGTGCCTAATGTCAACTCAGTTCTCCATACGGCTCTCCCCTTTTTCTTTTTCTTAATTAAATCATCACTGTGTACATTAATGCAGTCATGGGGTACAATGTGCTGGTTTTATACACAATTTGAAATATTTTCATCAAACTGGTTAACATAGCCTTCATGGCATTTTCTTAGTTATTGTGTTAAGACATTTATATTCTACATTTAGTAAGTTTCACATGTACCCTTATAAGATGAACCATAGGCGTGATCTCACCAATCACCCTCCCTCCACCCATCCTCCCCCCCTCCCCTCCCCTTTCTTTCCCCTTTCTCCATATTCTTGGACTATAATTGGGTTATAGCTTTCATCTGAAAGCTATAAATTAGTTTCATAGTAGGACTGAGTACATTGGATACTTTTTCTTCCATTCTTGAGATACTTTGCTAAGAAGAATATGTTCCAGCTCCACCCATGTAAACATGAAAGAATGGCTCTTCCCTATTGAGGATTTTGTCCCCTTAATTCTTATTTTCCCCAACAGCTCTGTTATAGCTTCAAACATATGTTTAAAATATATATTTGTCTAGTTTTTCTAGCTGTTCTTGGAAGAAGTATTGTTCAGTGTAAACTATTCTATCATACTTAGAAGCTAATTACCTTTGTTAGACAAAAAAAAAAAAAAATTATTTTCTACTCAGCTTGAGTTCCTCATTGCCTACGAAATGAAACACAAACTACTTACCAGGTCAGACAAGTTCCTTTCTACCACCGTATCTTTCTACCCTCATCTCCTGCTGCTCCCTTTCATTCACCCTACAAATCTATCAAATTTAACTATGCATCAATCCTCAAATATTCCATGCTCTTCCAGTCTTTGAAGCCATTCCACATTCTGTATCTCTTGCTAGAAACTGCCTTTTCCCTTTTCTTCTTCCCAAATTGCTGCTGATAATTTAGGCTCACCTTCACTGCCACTTCCTTTATAAAGCTTCTGCCAGGGCTCTAACACAGTTAGATGTTCCTTCATTTATATATCTTTGTTGATGCTGATGTTTTAATACCGTCTTTGTTATATATGTTATTTCACTTATCTTCTCCAGTAGACTCTGACATATTGAAGGAAGGAGTGTGACATTACAATTACTTAATATCCTCAGTGTCTGGTGTAGGGTTGGCATACAATATTCTCAAGTTTAAGAGTCCTCATTTTATACGGTTTTCATTCAGAGCCCTTGATATTTTTCTCTTCCTGCCATCCTAACCATTCCCCTTTCCCTCTTTCCTTTCATAACAAAACTTTTGACACAAATGGTCTATAATTTTGTGTTTATTACCTTAATTTCCTCACTACCTAATATTTCCTTTACTATTAAATTGGCAGTTGCACTTACAAACTTTACAGACTCAGCGGTCCTGAAATTCTCAAAAATTTCCTTCTAATTATACTATACTTTGCTTTAAAATCATTTGTATACAACTTGTTTTTCTGACAAACTGTTAAAAATTACTGGTAAAAACTTTGTGCATATTGATATCAAAAAAAAAAATCTTACGCTTAGACAATGAATAAAGGCTATCTTCAACATTGTCACCACAATTCTATCCCATGTCTTCTCTGTATCAGATGAGACTATTATTCTCTTTCAAATCTCTTCCCTCGGTCAGTTAACATTTGTTACAATTTACAACATCCCCATTTGGTACTATATTTCTTCCATGTTTTAAACCTGGTAGGAATGAAAATGAATGCAAAGAGTAATTGCTAAAAATATGATTGCATGTTGCCCCAAGAGGAAATATTTAGCAGGATGGGACCAGCTGAACGATGAGAAATGCCACTGTGGTTTGGTCCATGAGACAGCAACGGGGATTTTAGCATAATCAGAGAGGTTTGTGATTATCACAGGCATTTTCAACTTTTCTGATGTTCACAGTCATGAGATAGGGGCTGGGAATGTGAGTATCCCAAATTACTGGGTGAAGATCCATGTTTTCTGTATGGGAGTCATAACAGGTGGAATTCAAACTATTGGGAAACCATATTAAAGAAGAAAAAGACAGTGGCACTAGGTAATGAGGTAAAAGGTGGAATGGTCATATATATGAGTCAAATACTAGTGACAAGAATCAGGAGTACATCAGGAAGGATGAGAAGGAACTGCCTGACCTCACAGTAGCTAGGCCTGAAATTGCCAACTGACAGTCCCAGTCCTACCAATTTCTTCCCACCCCAAGGATAGCCTCTGGCACCATTTTCCCTTCTCTAGTCCCTCCTTTGTCCTCCTGTTCCAGCTGTGGGTGTTCTGCTATCTTCTCTATTTTTTCCTTCTTCTCTTTCCATCACCTCTTTTCAGAGTCTCACTTGCCAACCTAATTTCAAATACCATCTCTCTGTAGATATCTCTGTTTTGCTGCCTTTGAGAGTCTATGCAATCACCAAATTTATATCTTTAGCTTTATCATTTGTACAAAGAGAAATACACTCCCACACAAGAGCCATATATTTCTAATTTCCTACTAAACATTACCATCTTGTAAAAATCCTCAAAAAAATTAGCAAATTGAATTCAATAACACATAAAAAGATTATATACCATGACCAAGTGGGATTTATCCCTGAGATGCAAGGTGGGTTCAGCATGTGCCAAATCCATTGATCTGATATACCACATCAACAGAAAGAAAGATAAACAACATGATCATCTCAATAAATGCAGAAAAGCATTTGATAAAGTTCAGCATCCATCCATGATACTCTCTATAAAAGATGAATAGAAAGAAATTCCCTCAGCATAACAAAAGTCATTTATGAAAAGCACACAATTATTATCATAATCAATGGAGAAAACTGAAAGTGTTCCCTCTAAGATCAGTTACAAGTAAGGGTGCCTACTTTCATGATTTCTATTCATGAAAATACCAACAAGAACAGACAAGAAAAAGAAAACGTGTCCAAATGGAAAGAAGTCATAAAATTATCTTTGTTTGAAGATGACATGATCCTATATGAAACCCCTAAATATACCACAAAAAACTTATTAGAACTAATAAATAAATTCATTAAAGTTGTAGGATACAAAATCAGCATACAAAAATCAGTTGCATTTATATATGCCAATACTGAACTCTCTGAAAGGAAATCAAGAAAATAATCCTACTTATGATAGATAAAAAATACTTAGGAATTGGGCTCAAAGGAGTAGGGCGCCGGCCCCATATGCTGTAGGTGGTGGATTCAAACCCAGCCCCCAGCCAAAAACTGAAAAAGAAAAAAAAGAAACTTAGGAATTAATTTATCCGAGAAAGTGAAAGATCTGTATCCCTAAAACTACGAAACACTGATAAAAGAAACTGAGGAGGACACAAATGAGTGGAAAAATATTCCATATTCATGGATTGGAAAATTAATATTGTTAAAATGTTCACACCATAAAAAATGATCTACTGATTCAATGTAATCCTTATTAAAATTTCAATGACATTTTCACAGAAATAGAAAAAGCAATCTGAGAGGCCAAGGCAGGCAGGTCACCTGAGTGCAGGAGTTTAAGACCACCCTAAGCAAGAGCAAGACCCCATCTCTAAAAAATAGCTGGGTGTTGTGGCAGGTGCCTATAGTCCCAGCTACTTGGGAGGCTGAGACAAGAGAATTGCTTGAGCCCAAGAGTTTGAGGTTGCTGTGAGCTATGATGCCATGGCATTCTACTCAGGGCAATAAAGTAAGACTGTGTCTCAAAAAAAAAAAAAAATCAAATAATATTACAAAGCTATAATATCAAAACTGTATGATACTAACATAAAGATGATACAACATATACACTAATAGAATGTAATTAACAGCCCAGAAATAACCTATGCATATAAGTCAACCAATCTTCAACAAGGGCACCAAGAAGACACAAAAGAGAAATAAATGGTGCTAAGAAAACTGGATATTCATATGCAGAAGAAGGAAATTGAACCCTTTTTATTATACCATACACTACAAAAAATTGACTCAAAATGGATTAAAGACTTAAATGTAAGACCTGAAACTGTAAAATTCCTTTAAAATAACTTAGGAGAAAAGCTTCGTAGTATATGCAGTGTATAAGGAGCTCACATAACTCAATGGCAAAAAACAAAACAACCTGATTCAAAATGGTCAAAAGACTTGAAAAGTTATTTTTACAAAAAAGACATAATAACCCACTGATGTGTGTATGTGTGTGTGTGTATGCTTAACAACTTGAATCATCAGGAAAATGCCAATCAAAACCACAGTGAGACATTCCCTCACACCTGGTTGGATTATTTATCAAAAAGACAAGAGATAGGCTTGGTGCCCATAGCTCAGTGGTTACAGCGCCAGCCACATATACTGAAGCTGGAAAGTTCAAACCCAGTCCAGGCCTGCTATACAACAATGACAACTGCAACAAAAATATAGCCAGGAATTGTGGCAGGCACCTGTAGTCTCAGCTACTTGGGAGGCTGAGGCAAGAGAATCACTTAAGCCCAAGAGTTTGAGTTTGAGGTTGCTGTGAGCTATGATGCCACAGCACTCTACTGAGGGTGACATCATGAGACTCTGTCTCAAAAAATAATAATAATAATAATTTGCTTGACTATAGTAATCATTTCACTGGGTGTGTTTTCTATCTATCTATCTATATAAAACAACAGATTGCACACCTTAAATATATAAAAATTTAAAATTATTGTCTTAATGTCTTTATTTTATCTCAAAATCGGACACCTACATTCTATCATAAACATGTTAACTACACTTGCTTTATCACACATCTCTTCATCCATCAATTCATTTTAGCATCTGATTCATTTCAAAGTAAATTATAGACATCAATGCACTTTCTTCTGAATACTTCAGTATACACCATTAACTAGAGTTTCGTATTTATTTACAGTTTTCCTTATGTGCTAAAACTTACATATAATCTAGTGAACAAATCTTATGTGTACTTTCACTCGTCTTTACAAATGAGCATACCCTTTGGATCCAAATTTCTAACAAGGTATGGAATATTACCATTCCCCAAAAGGTTTTCTCATGCCCCTTCCCAATCAAGCCCCAATTTTCCTCCCCAAAGCAACCCGTTTCCATGTTTTTCCCAGCATAGATAAGCAAGTTTTGTCAAGCCCATATTAGTTCACACTAACTTTCACTATTGAGTAGTGTACAACTTGGTTTCCCTACATTAACTAGAATTCCACTTTACCTATTATAATACACCTTTCATCCAGATGCTAAAATAATCTCCTAAAGCACCACTGTGTCATGTGACCATCTCACCCTGCTCCATTTCATAAGCTCCCATTGCCTGTGAAATCTAAGCTGCAAACATTTAAGACCTTTGGCAATGCAACCCCAGGCTCCATTTAGCTTCATCTCTACCACTTCTGAGGTATAAAACTTTTTTCAAGGCATTATTCATTGCCTTGGGTTTAGTTGTAGAAAACAGAACTTAATGCACCTTGAAAACTGAAGGTGTATCTTAAGTATCTTTTTGTCTCCCACAATATGTTAGAATACTTCATTGCACATCATTGGCAGCCAATAGATATTCATGGTATAAACTGCTAAGTTTTGAGAATGGAGTGAATGAGTCTTTAACTCTTGGACACAATCCTGGCATTAACTTAGACTCAAGGAGCTACTGTGTCTATCTCAGCAGAATATGGTAAGGTAGCTGTATAACAATTGCCCAAGGAACCCTATGAGATTAAGGGATCAAAAAAAGAGACAGTTGATGGGTAAGAAAGGGAATCCTTTGAAAATATCTGATTAGATTTCTACAGTATGATTTCATGTGAGATTGAAATTTTGATTTTTCTTAGTTAATCTTAGTTAATTGCCCCCCCTCCCCGCCCCATGCCTTCTATCCCCCTCCTCTCCCTCCTCTCCTCTCTCCCTTGCTGGACCAAATTTGTGTTTTATCATTCCTGTGGGAGTGTAGTTGCATTGATGAACTAAAGACTAATTTTCTAGTTTCTAATATACAGCAGAGAGCAGTGGATCTCAATCTTGACAACAAATTAAAAGCATCTGGAAAGCTTTTAAAACCTATTGGTGCCCACATGCTACCCCTAGCAATTCTGTTCCATTTGTCTGGGGTTCAGCACTGGCATTGGTATGGTTTTTAAAGATCCCCAGGTGATTCTAATGTGCAATCATCACAGCTAGATGAATGGTTCTCTACAGTGACTCAGCCTCAAAGCCTGCAACAAATACACAAGCAAATTCACTACTCCTTCTCATCCCTCCAGAGACCTAAGGTGATAGAAAAGGGAGAATGCCTGGTCAAAGAAAAGAATTTGTTTTTACTACTCCTGGAGGAGTAGGACATGTATTTGTACACAACAGAGAAGAAGGGTGGGCAACAGCCACAGGTTCCCAGAGACTGGGCCTTTACTCTTAGAGCAGAAGGAAGGGAAGGTCAGCCACTGCTTTGCAGGAAAAGCAGCAACAGTAAAACATTTGTGCAAATCATATTGCTTCAGACTGGCCCAGGGAGAGACCATCCTGTCGGGCAGCTTAATCATCTGGGAAGTGAAAAGGAGGGCAGGGGGAGGAGGTTCTTGGACAAAAATAACCATCATGACTTTTATCTATCTATCTATCTATTATTTTAAATTAATATAAGGGTACAAATTTTTAGGTTGCATTGTTTTCACTTCTAAGGTAAAGTTCAAGTTGTAGTTGAGCTCTTCACCCAGGGTGCATGCTAAATACCCTCACATTGTGCACATTAGGAGAGAACTTGTCAATTGTCACCCTTTCTCCCTGCCTCCTCTCCCTCCTCTCCTCTCTCCCTTGCTGGACTAAATTTGTGTTTTATTATTCCTGCAGGAGTGTAGTTGTTTATATATCATCAAATCTTTTAAAACACACTAACTGAATGGGACAATCACATACTACTTGCATTACCACCGTAAAGTTGGGGCCTACCTCATGGAACAGCTGTGTTGGTCAAGTTTCTGACAACCAATGTACACCGGGGCTCCCTCACCTTTTCTCTTCATAGCAGTAACAGAAACTAGCATAGTTCCCTGCATGCTGCATAAACTGGAGCAGATGATGAGAGGGCATCTACGTTGGACTTGGTGAAAAAAATCATTTCTTTGTATGAATACAAAGAAAATAAAATGTAAAGTATTTTGATTAAAAGATCAAATGATGAAATGATTAAAAGAAAAATAAAATGCTAAGTATTCAGGAAACTATTAAATACTCAAGGTGCTTAAAATTTCCAAATAAAAAAAATTTTTTGTCCAAATAAAAATTTTAATGAAAAAATTGAATGTGTTTTCTTTAGGCTCATTATTTTTCTTCTGAACCTCAGTGGAGTTTTTTTTTATACCCTTCAGTTGTATCATTGGTTCTTACTAGAGTTTTGGTTCCCTTATCCCACCTCATTACATGTTGCTCTGCCCCTTGCCACAGACAACCAACTCTATCATGAGTATTTTTTATTTGTATGTGCCCTTACAAATTATGCATTGTTGGCCGGCACAGTGGTTCATCATACCTGTAATCTCAGCACTCTGGGAGGCCAAGGGGGATGGATTGCCTGAGCTCAGGAGTTTGAGACCAGCCTGAGCACAAGTGAGACACATCTCTAAAAAAACAGCATTGGAGACCCATCTCTAAAAAATCTCCTGAGCGTTATAGTGGGTGCCTATAGTCTCAGCTATTTGAGAGGCTGGGACAAGTGAATCACTTGAGCCCAAGAGTTTGAGGTTTCTGTGACCTATGATGACATGGCACTCTACCGGGGATGACAAAGTGAGACTCTGTCTCAAAAAAAAAAAAAAAGGCATTGTTGCTTTGTATATGTACTTTTAATTTATATAAATGGAATTATGTTATATACCTCATTCTATTCCTTTATTTTCAATATGCACTGTTTCTAACACACAATCCACATTGTTCTGTGTATTTTTCATCTGCCATTTCTCCTTGCTGCGCAGTGCTCCATGGAGTAGAGGGTGTACACAGGGTTCATCTGCCAACTTTTATATTGAGAGATGTTCAGGCTGCTTTTGATGCCTTGTCACCACAGAAGAGCTCCCTCCCTCCCTTCCTCCCTTCCTCTCTCCCTCCTTTCCTTTCCTTCCCTTCCCTTCCCTGCCCTACCCTACCCTTTCCTTTCCTTTCCTTTCCTTTCCTTGTTGGGGTCTTGCTCTGTCACTCAGGCTGGAATACAGAGGCACAATCATAGCTCACTACAGCCTAGAACTCCTAGGCTTAAGCAATCCTCCCATCTCAGCCTCCCAAGTAGCTGGGACTACAGGCACACACCACTGTTCTGTCAAGAAGAGCATTCCTTTTCTGCAATTGAAAGAATCTCCTTCACTATCCTCAACTTGAATTCAGATCATTCACTCCTTTAAATTATACTTCTTTAATAGATATCTTCTTTATATTCACTGCCAAATCTGTTCTTAAATACAAACGTTAAATCATAACACAAATAGATTTCCAGTTCAGTTGAATGTTTTTATATCAACTATTTCAAAATAATAATGAATTGTTCCCTCTAGCATACTCACCATTGTGCTTGTCACTCTGTCGGTTTTGTTGGGGGCGGTTAGAAGGTATTTTTGTTTGGGGGGGTTGTGTGTGTTTGTGGAGGGGGGTCTCACTCTGTTTCCCTGGCTAGAGTGCAGTGGCATCATCATAGTTTACTGAAACCTCAAACTGCTGGGCTTATATATTCCTCCTGCCTCAGCCTCTCAAGTAGCTGGGAATACAGGCACATGCCATTTCACTGGATCGATTCTTCTATTTTGTGTAGTGATGGGGTGTCACTCTTGCTCAGCCTGGGACTCTATAGCTTTGAATAATGCTATTTGAGTATTCAAGTCCTAATACCCTTAAGCATTTCCAGTAAACTTTCTCGTACTACATTTTCCCAAGGCCGAAGTTTTGCCACGATCCCTTTAAATTTTGTCAGTACATGGTCATAAGTATTTTCACACAGCCCTTGCAATTTTCCTTCCCAGGTGAAAGTCACCACTTTAAGCTTTTGTGGTTGAGGCCTGATGCCTACCTCTCTATTTTCACTGCACAGACCTGACCTGTTGCAGGTGGGGAGTCTGCCACTGAGAAAGGCATGAGGTGGTAGGTTTCTTCTCTCTGTGCTTCCTGCCCCATCTTCGGCATGGGAGAGGAGGGACAAGGACCATAAGGGAGGGGCAGGAAATTTTTGCCACTACCAGAGTTGCATTAATTTTTCTGGATGTAGCAAAAGTTTAAAGCTGGGGTTTTCTTATCAGTACCTGCTCAAAATTAGCCTGCTCACTCTCCTGCTCAAAATTAAGATCTTGCCTCAGCTTCTGAGCATCTTCAGGTTCGCCTGCAGTTTCTTATCACTGAGTGCCTTTTGTTCCTCTAGGCAGCCTTTGGGTGGATTTAAGTCAGGTCCCCTGGCTCCTTCTTGCACAAGATCTGTTCGTGCTCCATGGAGCCACTCCATGTATGCGTTGGGCTGCTCTTAACACTCCTCGTTCCCCTTTGCCCCTTGAGGCCATTCTTTCCTCCTCCCAAGGCCCTTGCAGTTTTGACTCAGTTCAGATCCCCCTCTTACTCTCATTGTTGCTGTCCTTGACTGAGCCCTGGCTACTGGCTCTCTGTCATTCCAACTAATGTCCTGGTCCCTCAGTTCCCTCCCTCCTCCTCCCTTCCCTTCCCTTCCTTCCCTTCTTTTTTATTCTCTTCTCTTTTCTCTCCCTTTCTTCTTTCTTTTTTCCTTCCCTTCCCTTCCCTTCCCTTCCCTTCCCTTCCCTTCCCATCCCTTCCCTTCCCTTCTCTTCTTTTCTTTTAAAAGAGGGTCTCACTCTGTTGCCCTGGGAAGAGTGCCAAAGGCTGTGGGGTCATAGTTCACAGCAACCTCAGGTTCTTGGGCTTAAGCAATCCTCTTGCCTCAGCCTCCCAAGTTGCTCAAACTATAGACTTCCACCACCATGCCTGGATGGTCTTTCTATTTTTTCTTTTTTTGTATAAACAGGGTCTCAGTCTCGCTCAGGCTGGTCTCAAATTCCTGAGCTCAGGCAATCCACTTACCTCAACCTCCTAGAGTGCTGGGTTTATAGGCATGAACCGCTACACCCAGCCCAAAGAGTTTTTTTCCCTTGATTCTACTTTAAACCTTCTCATTATGAGGAAAAACAAAAACAAACCCCCCCCCCTTGCATTCTTATCATAAGCTCAATTTCAAGTAACCACTCTTCAGCCAGTATCTCCTATTTTCCTCGTCACTCCTCCTAGCACTCTAATGATACTTCTGTCACACCAAGACCCACAAGACGTTGACCCATCCACTGTCTCCCTGTCCTTCACCCCCTCATCTCCTCACTCCTTTCCTTGTCATGGTTAATTCCATGGTCCCTCCATATAAGCACTCTCTGGTCATACCCTCTTGGTTACATCCACATCTCAGCCTACACCATAAAGTCACACATAATCCAAGAAAAGCATGTAACTATACTGACTGGTCTTATTTAAATAAAGATGATTGACCAAGAAATCCCTCAGTGTTGCCAGATAACTAGACTAGCTCACACCCCCTCCTCAAACTTTCAACACCCCTCCCCCATCCTCACTCTTGGCCAGTATGTTGTTTACTTTAGGTGTCCACTTAGTGAAGCCCAGATAGCTGGTAAAATATTATTTGTGGGTGAGTCTGTGAGGGCATTTCCAAAAAAGATGTGCATTTAAATCATCAGATTGAGTGAAGAAGACAGCCCTTACTAATGAATGCAAGCATTGCCCAATCTGGTGAGGACCCGGTGGAACAAAAAGGTGAAGGAAGGGCAAATGTTTTCTCTGCTGGGGCTGAGACATCCATCTTCTGCCCTCAGACACTGGCTCTCCCAGTTCTGAGGACTTTGAGTTTAGGCTAGAACTTCCCCCTGCCCTGACTTTTCTGGTCTTTAAGATTGCACACATCAATCTTAGCATCCACAACTTTTTCTGTTTCTCTGGAAAACCCTAATATAAGCAGTGACTTTACTTTCTACTTAACTGAGAAAATGGAAGCAACCAGAAAATAACTTCCACAAGCCCCACCCATCATGAGCCATCTCTGTCCGTGGAGAAGGCATATGGAACCTAGATGCTACAGATCAGTTGTCTGAGATCCTGGCTGAGGCTAGTCTGTGTCTCTCTTTGCTCACAGGATGTCATCCTCTCTTGTCTACTCCAGGACACCACTCCAGCTGACCTTCCTTCTCACTCCCACATCATCAGTTTGGTCCTTCCTACTGGAGCACACCTGTACACTATAAATACCCTTATTTTACACTAACATTATACTCCTCTAGTTTTTGTTCTTCTTGCCTCCTTCCCTTTACAGAAAAACTCCTTTGGGGCATCCATGGAGGCTGCCCATGACCAGGGTCTATACACCTACCATCCCCTCAGCAACTCACTGTGGTCCAGGTCATCTGGTGTCTTTCCTGTTCTCTGTGGAGTTCAGCATGTGCTCCTCCCAGAGCCTCTGCCCTTGGAGTTAAGCATATGCTCCTCCCAGAGCTTCTGCCTGTGGAGTTAAGTGTGTGTTCTTCTCAGAGCTTCTGCCTTTGCTTTCTCTCTGCCTTGGGCACGGTCCATCCAACCACCCTCATCTACCCAATTACTTTCACACATCCTTCAGCTCTTTGCTGAAATATCACCTTCATTGTAAAATCTTTGCTGGCCACACTGCTTAAAACCACAGACCTTTATCCAACCTCCTGACCCTCTCTATCACCTTCTCCCTTCTATGTTCTTAATAGCAGTGATTGCTATCTAATGTATTAATCCTTTTACTTATTTATTAGGTCTGTTTTCTAACCCTTTCCACTACAGCACCATCTTCTTGACTGACTCCTCTGCCTTCAATCTTCAAATTCCCCCCATAACCAAATAAGTGTGCAAATCTGACAATTACTGAGTCACATTCTAATGCTCTTCAATGACTTGTGATTATCTGAAGCAGTTGTCTTGTTAGGTGGGAAAAGAGCAAACAAAGATTGGTGTTGCCTTCTGAAGGACATTTAGAAGGAAATAGGCTATATAGCAAGTAATGCCAGTTCTCCAACTACATCCCTTAGGGCTTCAGCACACTCCAGCTCTTCCAACTCTGTTTTTGAAAAAATATTCCAAACATACCAGAAACCCTCAACCAACACTGACAGAAATTGGTGTATAAATAAATACCTTTTCTCTCTTTCTCTGATGAAATAACTAGGAAGGACCATTCTGTACTATTTCCAAGTTTTAGAACCGCGGGTGATTTTAGGTTCAGTCACTCACACTAACTGACTCGACAACACATTCTTTATTGGTTGCATTCCATTCTTCACATCACTTTCTCACTCCCCTGCTGGGATTTCCTGCATTTCCCAAATAAACTACGTGCACTGGTATCCTGTCTCAATATCTCTCTGCTTATGGGGGAAATCCTAACCAAAACAAGGCATTTGGGAATGGCCACACAATTAGGGCTCAGGAGGCCAGCTGTGCCAACTGTCCTGCAATGCACGAGAAAGTACAACCTGAAGGTGAATTGTCCCACCTAAAATGCCAGTAACACAGGTTGGCTCCTTGATTCCTTGTTATGGCGAGTAAGACCCATCAGTGTCTATTTTCAGCTTTCTTCTTCAGTCTCATTTCCAGTCTGCTGTGTTACGTTCCATCCCTTTGGATATCAGTTTTGTTTGTTTCATTTTGTTTTTAGATCCTAACTCTGTCTTTCCAGATTAAATTCAGAATGGGGAAAAGGGTAAATATCATTTATACCTACCTAATACAATTCCTAAATCCATTCCTGAGAATGCTCCAGGGAATCTAGAGATCTAGAGATCCTTAAGGAAGCCATTGGGTCTTGTAATGTCTCCCGACCAGATTTGGGATGCACCTTATCTAATTTTGTACCTTATGAGTTTTTGAGGAGGTGGCAGAAAGTTTTCATTATTAGGTTTGTTATGATTGTGCAGTTACAGCTAAATTGCTGATTCACTAAGCTATGTTATGTTATTCTTCATTAATGCTTAATTTCCTTTCACCTAATTTCATTACCAGAAGGTAAAGAGAACAGAGTAGTGCCCATGGCTTCATTCCCCCTATCAAACATGATCTTTTGACAACACTTGAAGCCACAATGCCCTGAGATTTTTTTCATCTTGAAATTTGTGATAAGTGTGGAGTTCAAGCTATAAAGGTAAGGGAACTTTGAATTTTACCTGCTTCAATTGCCTATTTTTCTTGTATCCCTCCCAGAGAGGGTGTCTCACTTCTCATCAATGAGCTGTAATCTTCCATATTCCATCATTCCTTTGGCAGCCACTCCAACAACTAAGCCAGCATTAATAATTAGTTACCACAATGCCTAGGGTACAGTGGAGATTCATAAATATTTACTGAATGAAGGCTGAATGAGTAAAATATATAATCAAAATGTAAGTTTCTTTTGTCTTCCTTGAGCTTCATTAAGAAGGAAATGGGTCAGCATTTTTCTCAAAGCCCTGGACTGGATTTGAAGAGGACACTAAAGAAGACTTTCTCTTGACAAAATAACTTTTTAAACTTTCCATAGGAGCACTTGCTTTTTGTTTTTTATTTGTACAGTAGTTCTGGTGGCTAGTCTGTATTTTATGAAGGAAGGAATAATGAATACAATAAGCTGAGAAAGGCTTCCGAAAATACAGAGTGTGGCAGAAGGAAGGACATTCTTGACCTTGAATGTCATAATCTAAGTTCGTTAATTTTTAAACCCTCCTCATAAAATAGAACTAATAGCATTATTTCTCATCAAGATTCCATTCAGTAAGCATTTACTGAGGGTCTTGTAATTTTAAATGTGCTCTACTTTCTCAAGATTGTAGATTAAAATTTCCTTTTTGACTTAGTATAACCTAAGAAGTCTTTTCTAAGGAAACAGTAATTTTTTTTACTGTTTACTTACCTTAGAGCTTTGAATCAAGAGGCAAAGAAAGTCAGAGAAGTGTGAAATTTTTTAACTGACCAAGAGTTTTCCTTCACTTTGAATTTTCTCTTTCCACTTTGCTATTTCATGTCCCGCCCCACCCCATCTTTTTTTCTAAATACTATCAAAGCTTGATGTCGGATTCCAAAGAAGTTTACAGAAACTTTCCGTATACCAGTGGAATCCCCAGCATAGTAGAATGGAATGTATGCTGCTATGAGTAAATGCTTAATAACTTTTTCCTTTTACTTACTCTCACTGTCCTTTACATGCCATGAATTCACCCTTCATGTGAATTGTTTTCCAGGGATTTTAAAGAAGGCAGCGCAAATTGCAGTAACTATTCTTAGATGACACATTTAACCAGAAACACTTATAAAATAAAAACATTTTTAAAGTATCTGGTTTTTTAATTTTCTATCAGACTTATTTTCAGTTAACATTATTCACTCATTGATATTGTTTGTTTGAAATCCTGTTACATAAATGCATGAGCTTTCTCCCTGCAGATGAGTTTTCTGGATTTTCTCAGGGTTGACTTGGAAGATGCACAATAACCATTAAGGGAAAATTTCAGTCATATTCTTAGTTCTGGGTATCAGTGAATAATGGTATGTTTGGTTCAATTTTTGCCTCGGTTGATTTAAATTCACGCTAATTAAAATGGAAAGGGAAACTTGGCTTAATCAGGAGGTATGCCAACTTTTTAATGGTCATAGATTCCAGAGGTAAAAGGGAACAAAAATGATGATTTTCCCCAGCAGCCTGAAACCTTCACTCTGTGGGGGTGAGGGCTATGTCTTGGTCTTCAGGGTTTGTGGAGTTGCTGGCACAAATGCTCAGGAGATAGAGTGGGAGAGGGGAAGTGCTATCTTCCTCATTCAATTGGGGGGCAATGAAGGACAAGAAGTCTCCTGAGATTACATACCCAGCAAGAATTACAATCCCAAATTTTCTGCATCCTCATGTGTGACATGACAAGAAATATGTATTTGGTCTCTGCCCCCCAGTTCCTGATACAGAGCTCCTAAAAACCTGTAACCACCTGAGTGATAGGGGTGATAGAATCATCTATTGGTTAGACTGTCTGGTCTTAGCCCCCAGTTTCTGACACAAGAGCTTCTAAGACCCTTAGAATCTCTGGAGTGATGAATGTCTTTTGTAAGCTAATGAGATGACTGATGGCTGGGGTCCTAGGTAGCTTCAGAATGGGGGCTGGTGGCTCTTGACCAAGACATGATTAGATGGATTGATTTCCAGCCCCATTCCGTAACTTCCAGGGAAGGGAGAGGGGTTGGGGATCAAAGCCCAGTGATTTTTAAAAATCATGTCCACATAATGAAGCCTGCATAAAAAAACTAAATACATTTTTTTTCCTCTTCCCCTTCCCACCTCTGTCCTACTGCCACCATCCATCTCCTTCAGCCATCCTGAGATTTTTTTCCTCTCTAGTTGTTAAGCCTGGCTAAGGTTACCTCTGACAGCACAGATGATATTGAAAGACAGAAAGGACAGGACTTCTCTGGTGCTCCTCTAGGATATGTCCTATACCGCCTATAGGGAGAGAAGTTGGCTTGCAGTAGGATGAGTTGGTTGGTAAGTGAGTGACTGTTTCCTAACACTGGAGCATTCACCATGCCTTCTCCTTCTCAGATGCGGTTTTGTTCACCATTAACTTGGCACACATTGGGTTCTCAGTAAATACCTTTGACTGATGGCCCATCTCAACTTCCATTCATGGGCACAGTGACTCCTAAACATTTGTAACATGGTCTTACCTAAGCTCTACCCATGTTCACACAGGGATAAGAGCCAGGCCCCAGTAGCAAATTAGAACTCTATGATTTGTATGGATCCGATACATAACTGGAGGTGCAGATCATGGGGTATCTATCCATGTACATAAGAATTTCTGAAATCCAAGCCTACTCATTTGAAGGTCCTCATACCCTTCCATTGCCTCAGCCTTGGCAAGGCACACTGGCTTCTTAGTTACCAGTAGAGAATCTGTCCCTTTTTTCTGCCTGCATATAGTCAGTTTGTCATAAGAGTAATAGAACAGTATTTCTATCCTATGGGCCTCTTTATGTGGCTGACATGCTCCATTTACCACTGTGGCAGTCAAAAAAGCCCTCAAAACATTGCCTTAGAATGGTTGATTTTTATTTAACATAAGTATTCAGGTATAATGGGGTTTGTCTTAATCTGCTTAGGCTACCATAAAAAAATACCACAGGCTGGGTTGCATAAAAGAATTGATTTTCTCATAATTCTGAAGGCAAGAAGTCCAAGATCAAGGTGTTGGAAAATTCATTTTCTGGTAAGGCCTTTCTTCCTGGCTTGTACATGGCTACCTTCTCACTGTGTCCTCACATGGCCTTTCCTCTCTGTGTGTGCAATGGGAGAGAGATGTACTCTCTCTTTGTCTCTCTCTCCTTATAAGGACATCTAGTCTTACTGGATAGGGCCCCCCACTTTAGCTTCATTTAGGGCCTCCTTAAAGACCCTATCTCCAGATATAGTTGCACTGGGGTTAGGGCTTCAATCTACGGATTTTGAGAAAACACAATGCAATCCACAATAGGATTATTAAGGGCCAATTCAGAAACTGTGACTGTCCCCTTTCATCATAATCCTCTGACATTTACATTTACTCTTCCTATCTTTCATATATATGTGGATGATATGATCTTCTCCAAAAATATTTCAAGGAAGATAGCTCCATTAATAACTTGTTTGTCTTTATCAATGGGAAGATTATATTTTCCAAAGGGGTCTGTGACAATATTCCCATCTCATGTGCTCTTTCAGAAACTTAAACCACCACCACCACCCCCCAAATGTAGAGTCTATATCTTTACCCCTTGAGCCTACATTGGCCTTTGTAACTGCCTTGACAAATAGAGTACAGCTGAAGTCAATATAGACTCCAACTGGTTCTCTCTCAGGACACTTGGGCTTGGTAGTCAGCCACTATACAGTGAGGAAACCCAGCTCTAAGCTGTGGCTAAACTTCCACTCAGCAGCAGTGAGCACCAACTTGGGGCCATGGGAGTTAGCTATCTGGAAGCGCACCCTTCCAGCCCTCAGTAAAGCCACCCCAATGGATGTCACGTGAGGCAGAGATGATCCTTTCCTGCAGACCTGACCCACATTGCAATTCACAGGCAATATAAATGACCATTATTGTTTAAGGTTTGGGGGTGGTTTATTATGCAGTAATAGGTGCCAGGAACTATCAAGGATAAATCCTTTCTTGATTCCTTATAATGTGATTTTTATCTCCTCAGAACAAACAAGAAGAAATTTCTCCATCATTTTGTTAAGTTTTTGGAAATATAACTGATTCAAAAGGAATGACTAGGCCAGGCACAGTGGCTCACACCTGTGATCCTAGCACTCTGGGAGGCCAGGTAGAAGTGGGTAGATTGCTTGAGCTCAGGAGTTCTAGACCAGCCTAAGCAAGAGTGAGACAGAGTCTTTAGTTTTTCTACTAAAAATAGAAAAACTAGCAGGGCACTGTGGCAGGTGTCCCAGATACTCAGGAGGCTGAGAGCCCAAGAGTTTGAGGTTGCTGTGAGCTATGATGATGCCATGGCTCTTTCCCAGGGTGGCAGAGTAAGACTGCCTCAAAAGAAAAATAAATAAATAAAAAGGAATGACTGAGTATATACATTTATATCTTTTTTTATTCCAACATCTTAATGAAATTAGAGAAGAAATTTCATATAAAAACAAATTGAGCAAATTGAATCTAACAATATACATAATAATGTATTATAACGTACAATAATAATGTATCCTATACCATAATCAAGAGGGGTTTATCCTACATATACAAGTCTAGTTTAACATTAAAAAAATCAGTTAATGTAATTTATCACATCAACAGGCTTAAAAAGACAAATTACATGATCATATTTATAGATGCAGGAAAGCATTTGACAAAATCCAACACTTATTCATGATAAAAATTCTCAGCAAACTAGGAATAGATGGAAATTTCTTAAACTTGACAAAGAACATGAATAACAAAACCAACAGCTGACTTTATACTTAATAGTGAGAAATTAGCAACTTTTTGGCTAAGATTAGGAACAAGACTAGGATATCACTCTTACTACTCCCTTTCAACATCCATACTGGCAGTCTTCTCACACACACACATAAAGAAGATAAAATGTATCCTGATGGTGAAGGAAGAAATAAAACTGCCTTCACTCATAGATTCAAAAAATCTATGTAGAAAATTCAAAAGAATTGACAAAAAACTCCTGGTGCTTGTAAGTGATTATGGCAAAGTTATCTATTTCTTTCCTATATACCAACAATAGGTTTTGAAATTTCAAGTAGGTTTTAAAACTAAAAACATAACCCCATTTACATTAGCACCCACATTTATATTTAGGTATAATTTAATAAAATATGTATAAGATCTGCATATGAAAAACTATAAAACTGTGATGAAAGAAATCACAAATAAATAGGCTGGCCAAGGTGGCTCACGCCTGTAATCCTAACACTCTGAGAGGCTAAGGCAGTTGGATCACCTGAGCTCAGGAGTTCAAGACCAGCCTAAGCAACAGCAAGACCCCATCTCTAAAAAATAGCTGGGTGTTGTGGAAGGCGCCTGTAGTCCCAGCAACTTGGGAGGCTGAGGCAAGAGGATGGCTTGAGCCCAAGAGTTTGAGGTTACTGTGAGCTATGACCCCATGGCACTCTACTCAGGGCAACAAAATGAGTCTCTGCCTCAAAAGTAAGCAAGTAAATAAATAAATAAAAGAAAAAAAACAAAAGAAATCACAAATAAATGGATGTTCATGGATAAGAAGACTTAATATTCTCATGATATGAGCTCTACCCACCTTGGCCCATAGATTCAACCCAATTACAACCAAATCCCAGCAAGTTATTTTGTGAATGTTGATAAACTGATTCTAGAATTTATGTGAAAACACAAAAGAGCCAGAATTGCCAACTCTATATTGAATGAGAAGAACAAAGTTGTGGCCTGACACTCAAGACTTATTATAAAGCAACAGTAATCAAGATGGTATGCTATTGACACAAAAATAGACAAAAAGATCAGTGGAATACAATGGAGAGACGTAGACCCACATCAATAGTAAACTGATCTTTGACAAAGAAGCAAAGATAATACAAAAGGGAAAAGACAGTCTTTTCAATAAATGATGGGGGGGACAACTAACTGAACATCCAAATGGAATCTAAACACAGAGCTTACATTGTTCACAAAAATTAACTCCAAATGCATCATAGACCTAAATGTTAAATGCAAAATTATAAAACTCCAAAAAGATAATATAGGAGAAACTCTAGATGCCCTCGGTGCTAGATTAGATATTCTTGAGTCTGATGACTTCTTCGTCTTCTTCTTTTTTTTTTTTTTTTTTTTTTTTTTTGAGACAGGGTCTCACACTGTCATCCCCGTCTAGGGTAGAGTGCCATCATCAGACCTCCAACTCCTGGGCTCAAGAGACCTTTCTGCCTCAGCCTCTCAGGTAGATGGAACTATAGGCACATGCCACCATGCCTGGCTGCTTTTTCTATTTTTGGCAGAGAAAGGGTCTTTCTCTTGCTTAGGCTGGTCTTGAACTCCTGACCTCAAGTAATCCTCCCACCTTGTCCTCCCAGAGTGTTAGAACTACAACCATGAGCCATTGCACCTGGCTGATGAAAGCTTTTTAAACAAAACACTAAGGCACAATCCATGAAAGAAATAATTAGTAGACTGGACTTCATTAAAATTAAAAACTACTGCCCTGTGAAAGAACTATGAAGAGAATGAAAAGACAAGCGACTGGCTAGGAGAAAATATTTGCAAAGCACATATCTGATAAAGTATTGTTATCTAAAATATACACAGAACTCTCAAAATTCGACAATAATAAAATTAGCAACTCAATTATAAAATGGACAAAAGATCTGAAAAGTGTCTGATTAAAGAAGATACACTGGGCTGGGTGTTGTAGCTCATGCCTGTAATCCTAGCACTCTGGGAGTCCAAGGTGGGTGGATTGCCTGAGCTCACAGGTTCGAGATCAGCCCATGCCTGAGCTCACAGGGTCGAGATCAGTCCAAGCCAGAGCAAGACCCTGTCTCTAAAAATAGCTGGGTGTTGTGGCAGGTGCCTGTCATCCCAGCTACTTCAGAGGCTGAGGCAAGAGAATCACTTCAGCCCAAGAGTTTAAGGTTGCTGTGAGCTATGATACCATAGCACTCTACTGGGGGTGACAAAGTGAAAAGAGATCTATAGATGGCAAACAAGCACGTATAAAAAAAGATCAACATCATATGCCATCAGAGAATTGCAAATTAAAACAAAAATAAGATACAACTATACATTTATTACAATGGCCAAACAGAACACTGACAAAACCAAATGCTAAAATGGATGTGGAGCAATAGGAACTTTCATTCATTGATGATGGAAATGCGGAATGGTAAAACCACAATGGAAAACAGTTTGGCATTTTGTACAAGACTGAAAATACTCTTACCATATGAGCCAGCAATCACACTCTTTAGTAGTTTATTTATTTATTTATTTTGAGACAAAGTCTCACTTTGTTGCCTGGGCTAGAGTGCAGTGGTGTCATCCCAGCTCACTGAAACCTCCAACTCCTGGCCTCAACTGATCCTCTTGCCTCAGCCTACTGAGTGTTAAGATTACAGGTATGAGCCACAGCACCTGGGTACTCCTTAGTATTTACCCAAATAAGTTAAAAACTTGTATCTTGGCAAAAACCTGCACAGGGATGTTTATAACAGCTTTTTATCATAATTGCTCAAACTTGGAAGTAACCAAGATCTTCTACAGTAGGTGAATGAGTAAATTATAGTAGATTTGGACAATCAAATATTATTCAGTGCTAAAGAGAAATAAGGTATGCCATGATAATATCTGGAGAAACTTTAATGAATATTAGTAAGTAAAAGAAGCTACTCTAAAAAGGCTACATACTATATTATTCCAACAATATGACCTCTGTAAAAAGCTACACTATGGAGGCAGTAAAAAGATCAGAGGTTTCCAGGGATTGTGGATTTTTAGGATAGAGAAAGAAAATCCATAAAAATATTAGAAAGCCAAGAGAGGTAGTACTAGCTTATTAGAAAAGAGAGGACTTTAAAAAAACTGTAAAAGACCAGATTCTCATGAAACTCAATAGTGTGAAGAAAATATCAAGATATGGTTTCCTATTTTTTAGAAATTACCAATAGGAAATATCAGAAAAAATAAATTCACATTCACAAGAGCAACATAAATCACAAAACTTTGGCAGAAATATAGTAAGAAAAATGTAAGGGCCATGTGACAAAACTTTAAAACTTTAAGTCCTAAATAAATTGCTGGAAAATAATTCTGTACATATTAATATGAACACCTGTAAGTCTTATAAATGTAATATAAAATATAAGTATAGTTGAATCCTCATAGTTGACCACTCCCTACATTGACCACCTCCTTAAGTTGACCTAATTTTCATAGACCAGACATGTACCACATGTACATATGAGTACAATAGGCCTAGTTCCTTATGTTGACCACCTCTGTATGTCGACTAGTTTGTTACAGTTCCTTGGGTAGACAACTTAAAGAGGTTCTACTGTATTTTATATCAATTATAAATGTAGTGTTATTCTACCTCAAAAAAAAAAAAAACTAGTGGAAAGAATTTGACAAGATAATTCTGATATTTTTAGGAAAAGAAAATGTATAAGAATAAAAAATTGTGAAAGTGAAGAAATTATAAAGGGGAAAATATTATGAAAAATGTAAGCTATTTTGATAAAACTATTATTTTAAAAGAGTTTCAACATGAAAGAGAATTAAATAAATCTGTAAAACAAATAAGGGTCTATATATAGGATTTATATATAATTCCAGTTCAAGATACAATAAAGTAAAATATCAGATTAGTAGGGAAAGGACTAATCAATAAATGGCTTTGGGATCCCTGAGTGTCCATTTGAGAAAAAATTTCAATACATTTTATATAAAAATACATACACAGAAGAAAATATAGGACCAGTTTTATAATACTGCTGTGGAGGATATCTTTCTAGGTAAATTACTGGAAACAAAGTAAAATGAAAGGCAACTTAATGAGAGGAAAAATTTTTTTTTGAGATCTAGTCTTACTTTGTTGCCATTGGTAGAGTGCTGTGGCATCATAGCTCACAGCAACCTCAAACTCTTAGGCTCAAGAGATTCTCTTGCCTCAGCCTCCCAAGTAGCTGGGACTATAGGCTTCTGTCACAATACCCAGCTATTTTTACAGACAGGGTTCTCACTCTTGTTCAGGCTGGTCTTGAACTCCTGAGCTCAGGCAATCCACCCACCTAGGCCTCCCAGAGTGCTAGGATTACAGGTGTGAGCCACCATGGCTGGCTGGAAGGAAATATTTGTAATATATAAAATGACACATGTTGCTATCTATCATGTATGTAAGCTTCAATAAATCTACAAAAAGATAAACAGTCCAACAGAAAAATGGACAAAATGTATGACACAGTAATTCTTAGAAAAAGCAATAGAAATGGTAAATTGACATTTGAAGAGATGCTCAACATCACTAATAATCAAAAATTTGCAAATTAAAACAAGTTACCCATTTTTACCATTTGATTTTGAAGAATTCCACATTGAATATTCAGCAGGCACTTCCATTCACTGTGGATGGAAATGTAACCTATGATCACCTTTGCTGAAGGCAGTCTAGCAGCCTTTATCCTGACACACCCTTGGGTCCAGCACCTGGCCTATGTGAGGCATGCGATAATTACTTATTGACTTAGTGCTGGATTACTTTCCAGAACGGAAAGGGCATGTCAGACAGAGGTAGTTTTCATTCCTGGCTCTGCCATTTATTTACTAAAATAACCTTTAAGCAATTGACTTAACTTCCTTATCTAAAAAATGGAGTTACTTCCTACCTTGTAGAGTTGTAAGGAATACTGAAACAATATGTGCAGTGTTTCATCCAATGGCTACCAGGTTATGAGTGTTCAATGAAGAAAAGACTTTATTCTCTCTTGTATAATTTCCCTGGCAGCCCAAGAGAAATTTATTTCCTCAGAAAACTTTACTCCGGTTCTTTTCCCATTCTCTTTCCTCTTTATCCAACCTCCTCAGATCTGCCTGAGGCTCTGCTCTTTTGTGCTGCCAAACAGCTCATTGGAATCTTCCAATTGAGGGTGACATTCATTACCACATCAGTCCTTTAACAGATTGGCCTGTTGTGGGTTGAATTGAGTCCCCTAAAAAGATATTTTCAAATTGGAATCTCAAGGTCAGATGTGACCTCATTTGGCAATAGATTCTCTGCAGATGTAATCAAGTTAAGATGAAGTCATGCTGGCATAGGGTGGGTCACAAATCCCAAACAACTGGTAAAAGAAGGAAATTTGGACATAAACACATATAGGGACAACACTACATGATAATGGAGGCAAGGATTAGGGTGATTTCTTTGCAAACCAAAGAATGCCAAGGATTGCCAGCAGCTACCAGAAGCCAAAAGGAGGCAGGAAAAATCTTTCCCTAGAGATTTCAGAAAGGACATGGCCCTGCTGACACCTTGATTTCAGGTTCTAAGATGGAGACTGTGAGAGAATACATTTCTGGCATAGGTCATCAAGTCTGTGGTACTTTGTTATGGCAGGGCTAGAAGAATAATACACTGTTCCAAAAAGGTCATGTGACTCTAATCCCCCAGGCAGTAATAAACTGTGAAACAGATGGAGACAACATTAGGTTTTGGAGAATTATAGATGAATTTCCTAAAATATAATCTTCATTTTCTCATATCAAGTCACGCTTAGAAAGGGGAAGAAAATTTGTCTTAATCCATTTTATGCTGTTATAACAGAATACTATAGACTGAGTACTTTATAAAGAACAGAAATTTATTTCTCATAGTTCTAGTGGCTGGGAAGTCCAAGATCAAGGCACTCACAGTTTTGGTCTCTAGTTCTAAGATGGTACCTTATTGTGTGTCCTTGCATGGCAATAGAACAGAAGAGAAAGACAGAGAGTGAGCCCACTCCCACAACCCGTTTTTATAGTATCAATCCATTCAGAAGGGCAAAGCCCTCATGACCTAAACACCTCCCTATACTACCGCTTTGGGGATTAAGTTTCTAACATATGAATTTTGGAGGGAGTACATTCAAACCCTAGCAATGTTTAAGGATTTAAATAATTTTTAAAAAGTTCTAAGGAAACAAATCAATCTTATTCTCTCAGGCTACCTATTCTCTAGGAGGGGAAAGGTACACCTTTCTAATTAGTAAGTTTTTTTTTTTTTTTTTTTTTTTGCAGTTTTTGGCCAGGGCTGGGTTTGAACTTGCCACTGCCAGCATATGGGGCCAGTGCCTTACTCCTTTGAACCACAGGTGCCACCAACAGGTTGATATATTTTAAGTTGTATTATTTAGTCTGCCCAAATAAATGGCTCCCCCAATGAGCTGTCTTTTTAGGATTCATACTGTAGTGTAGTTCTCACCTCTGAATCTAGGCAGGCCTTGGGACTTGCTTTTGGCAATTAAAATGTGATGGAAGTCAGAAGGCATGACTCCTGAAGCTTGGACCCCATAAAGTCTTACAGTTTCCATCTCTGATTATTGGAATGTTTACTCTTATAAAGCTGAACTTATGACATAAGTCCAACTGTCCTGAGACTCCCACATGTAAGGAAGCTTAGGCAAGCCACACAGAGAGGCTTCATGGAGAGAGAAGAGATAGAAACAACCAGCTAGGCCCTAGTATCCTAGTTATCCCAACACAAGCATGAAACTGGTGAGAGAAGAGGCCATCTAGGATTTTTAACCCAGTCAAGCTTTCAGAGGATTCTAGCCCCAGATGCTATCTGACTGCAGCCAGTGACAACTTCCCATTTGAACTTAGTGAACACACAGAACCTTGAGAGTTAAAGACAATTTTTTATTTAAACCACCAAATTTGGGGCCTTGGTAGGGGTGTGTGTGATAGATAGACCCTAGAGTCAGTAATTCCCACCTCCTGGTGTTCATATCTTTTTGATATTGCCTTCCTATGGGTGAGGTTGGGATCTGTGACTTGCTTCTCATCAGTGGAATATGGCAAAACTGATGGCTATTACTCCTTCAATTGTTTATGTTATATAAGGCTCTTTCTTAGCATACTGGATGGAAAAATTCTTCCCACTGGCTGATGAAGTGAGTAGCTATGTTGAAGAAGCTCACATAGTAAGGTACCATTGCTGGTGTCTAGAACTGAGGGCTGGCCCCTTCTGACAGCTACCAGAAAGCCAGGGAATTCAGTCATACATGCACAATGGAATGAATTCTGCTACCAACTTCATGAACTTGAAAGCAGATTTTTCCTTTGTCAAGCTTCCACATGAGCTCAGTTGACATCTTTTATCCCATAGTGTATTTTCTTTTTTAAAAATTCTGTTTTATTAGAGATGATGTCTCTCTCTCCATATATATCCCACTCCTAGGCTCAAGCAACCCTCCCACCTCAGCCTACCAAAGCCCGAGGACTACAGATGCACACCACCAGACTTGCTTAATTTTTAAATTTTTTGTAGGGATGAGGCCTTGCTATGTTGCTCAGGCTGGTCTCAAACTCTTTGCCTCAAGTAATCCTTCTATCTTGGCCTATCAAAGTGCTGGGATTATAGGTGTGACCTGCTAAGCCTGGCCACAACTGACAGCTTGATTGCAGTTATGTGAGACCCTGAGCAGAGGACCCAACTACGCCTTGCCCACACTCCTCAGCCACATAAATTGTGAGATAATAAATGTTTAAAATTGTTAAGTTTGTGGTAATTTGTTGTGCAATATAGAACATTAATGCAAGGAATGAGTATATTTTACATAAGGAAGGGATGTGAATTGTGGCAACCCAAGGATTGCCTGAGATAGATAGTTTCCAAAGTGGAAATCTTTCCCTCTCCATATATTCATGCTGCTACTCAAAGGAGAGGTGAAATCTAATTTCTTCTCTCTGAATTTGGACTATCATACTCACTGCCTTGCTTTGACCAACACAATATGGGAGGGAACTGATATTCTGGGATTTCAAAGCTAAGTCATAAGGAGCCTCACAGTTTCTTCATAGGTCTTTTAGAATCATTACACTTAGTAGTCCTGATCCTAATCTGTATACCATGCTGAAGGGACCATGTGGTGAGGTCACACAGTGAGTGGCCAAAGAGAGAAGCCTAGCCATCTTAGATTAGATCTTGATAGAACCCAGCCTCCAAGTCTTCCTTGCCAAGGCACTAGCCTCTATGTGAAGATTTTTTGGACCCTTTAGACCAGTGGTTCTCAACCTTCCTAATGCCGTGGCCCTTTAATACAGTTCCTGTGAGTTGTGACCCACAGGTTGAGAATCACTGCTTTAGACCATACCAGCCACTATTTGAATATCAATGAGTGGCCCCAGTTAATGTCACAAAGAGCAGAAGAACTACCCAGCAGAGCCCTGTCTGAATTTTTCTTTTCTTTTTTTCTTTCTTCCTTTCTTCCTTCCTTCCTTTCTTTTTGAGACAGAGTCTCACTCAGTCACACTGGGTAGAGCACTGTGGCATCATAGCTCACAGAAACCTCAAACTCTTAGGTTTAAGCAATTCTCTTGCCTCAGCCTGCTGAGTAGCTAGGACTACAGATGCCCACAACAATGCCTGGCTAATTTTTTCTACTTTCAGTAGAGATGGAGTTTCACTCTTGCTCAGGCTGGTCTCAAACTCCTGAGCTCAAGCAGTCCACCAGACTTGGCCTCCCAAAGTGCTAGGTTTACAGATGTGAGCCACCATGCCTGGCCCCTGCTTCTTGATTTTCTGACCCACAGACTCATGAACTGTTTGTTGCACAGCTATCAGGCAGGATCCAGTTCCACCTCACCCAGGGAAGGCAGAATGCCATTAACCCTAACCTGAGGATATCTCCCATAGGATGTGGGCAGGAGGTACTCAATAGCAGAATAATTCTACCCATAACATTTCAGTAGCTGGGGTTACACAACTTGTCTATGACTAAGATCTTTAATGACAAATGGAATAGAATTATTCATGATGGTTTTTAGACTAATTAGCATTCACCACCTGGGGCTGAACACTTACTGAACAGAACTTGTGCTGGGAGTCAAGGCATTATTAATGTCTGTTATAATGATTATTTGCTGCCATGGTCATCGTTCCAAGACCACAGCTGATACTGATGATGCCATGACTATCTCTATTGCTTGCTAGTGGCTGAATGTTTTGTCCTCACTGGTGCTTACTGTTTTTTGGTAAGGTTTCCAGAGGGGCAGCTTGCTTTCTTAGGGCGTACAGTTTTCTTTAGAATTTGAGACAGAGATGAATCTGAGGGTTATTTAGCAGTCCTAAACATTGTCAAGTCAGAATTGAGTCTTCTCACTTATGACTGGGACACAATCCAAGACAGACCCCAGATACTCTTTAGCATTTTTCTATCCTAGGGTGAATTCCCTAAGACATGCTTCCCAGAAGTTGATGGAAGCACTCTCTTGGTGGCAGGAAAGGGGTCATTTAAAAAATTAATTAGGATAAAACTTTTCTTTACTGTTTTTGCCAGAAGTTCTAGCAAATTCTTTAATGCACAGGATTTGTGGTGCTTGCCTGTATAATCCTAGCATACTTCTGTTAGCTACGCAGATTAGGCCTCTAGCCAAGCCCTTTACCAGGCATCCAAATACTAGAAGGAAGATTGGAGGCCATTATTAGTTAAAGTGGATTCTGCCTGGAGGAGCTTGAGATTTATGATAGCATCTTGAACACGTTAATACAAAATGGTAAGGTTTCTCTGGCATTAGAGTGCTTAGAATTAAAAATGAGACCAATATCTTAATCTTGAGGCAATTTTGACATATTATAAGGCTCAGACTTGTAACCAGGAACTGGAAAGTTTCCATAGGCAGTCAATAGTGTTTTATTACCTCATCTAATTTAAAGAACAATGTATTACTTCATCTCTAAAGTTTTATGTTATTGGAGATTCACTTTTATTGAGCAAGGCTTTAAGAAATGTCCCAAAGAGAAGAGTGGGTACATATATGGTCTCAAATTCTGAGAGGAGAAGGCTAAAAATAAAGGCCAAGGAAGACTTAAACTTCATATGCTTTTCCCCTCTGGGTTTGATGCCACTAATGGAAAAAACAATGCTGTGCTCCTTTAGAGGAGATTGTAATTAGACAGTACAGCAATGATTCAAAGCCTCTGCTGCTTGGATTTTAGTGTGTTAAGAAATTGAAATTGAGATTACCAAAGTGGAAAACCTTCCCAATAAAATGTTCCCAATGAATAGTTTTCCTAGCTTGAAAAACATTGGTCAAACTAAAAAAAAAAAAAAAAAGGAAAAGAAAATTAAAAAATGAAGGTGCTGGAGACAAAGCAGACTTTAGGCATACTGACATACCCTGCTAGAGAGAGAGGTATATATAGGGCCCAGAACTCATACTTGTAATACTCATTTTCCTGAGGGCAGAGAACTAGCTGATGGAAAATTATATGAGAGAGGATGTAAGAGAAATTCTTCATTTATATTGAACACTTTTTCCCCCCTTTCCTAAACATATCATCTAAAAAACTTGCTGTAGTGTGATTTTATTGGTAGAATGGTATATTCCAAAGTTGAGGACAGATTTCCAGAAGTCTATAGGAATTTCAGAGCTATCTTGTTGCTTTCCAGCACCAGCCATCAATCAACTAGAACACAAAACTCCATGACTCTGGAGTCTAGAGATTTTAGGTGTTGTGTGCTAGGAAATGGAGTTGAAGACCAAAATTTATAACTTACAATATCACACATACGTGCTTCCTAGAATAAACTGAGATACAGTACAGTGCCTGGTACATCATGGATCAGTAATTTTCAACCCATGTGCTGTGAGAGGATCTTAGGTGTGAAATAAAAAATTTTAAAAGTTATTAATAAAATTATTTTCAAAAGAATTTCAAAGCACATTAAGTATTTTTGTTTTACTTTTTAAAAATCAATATGCTCCTACTTAATGAACATATTGTTAGGGTGTATGGCACACCTCCTGGGGGCGGGACACAATTAGCAGAGGGACTTTACCTAACAAATCCAAACACTGTAACCTAATTCTTTGAGGGTAATTCTTTGTACCCTCAATTAATCTGAAACAATAAAAAAAAAAAAAGAGATCAGAAATAAAGATGTGAGATAAGTTACTTAACCTATTGTTTTGTATAAGATGGCTGGATTTTATCCAATTAGGGAACTTGGAATTGGAGGCCTTGCCCTTGTCTTCCTACTTTATATCATGCTAAAATGAATATGAAAATGATAGGAAAATTCTAAAATTATGCATTATCCTATCACCTTTAGACTATAGTTCTGTGAAGATTATTTCTTTTCTATTTTTGCACCCTTAGCATGTAGTGTGTTTTTGGAGCTTACTAATGTTTGTGAGCAAAGCTATGAGCATTACCAATTAGCTACCAAATTTGATTCTTTTATAACATACTGCAACGTCATTGAATATTATAACCAGAGTGTTTGTGGGTTTGACTGTGTGCTTATTATCATCTTTCAGTGGCCTTTTATCACTTGCTGGAAAAGGGCTTTTTAACCTCAGCACTATTGGCATTTTGGGCCAGATAATTCCTTGTTGTGATGGCTTTCCTGCATGGTAGGATGCTGACCTGACCTCTACTCACTAGATGCCAATAGCACAACTCTAGCTGTGATAATCAAAAATGTCTTCAGACACTGTTTGGTGTCCTCTGGGGCGGGGTGGGGGGGATCACCTACGGTTGGTAACTACTATGTTGGAATAAAAATGTAACTAGGGCCTTAGAACTTTCCATCATGTTCAGTCTGTAGATTTCGTGCTAGTTAAGGTAACCTTCGTTATGCTTACCTCAAGAACCTGTGCTGACTTTATTTAGGTTGCCCTGATGGCACCGGGAAGATTGCAACAAAGATCCCCATCACCAGCTTCCTCCCTCCTAGTGCCCAAACAAACAAACAAACAAACATGAAAACCCTTTATCCCTCTGTCTATTATGAGTTGGATTGTGTCCTTCCTCCAATTCATATGATGATAGTTGAACATGTAGTAGCTCAAAACATGGCTGTACAGAGGTAATGAAGCAGAAAAGTGGTCTTTAGAGTGGGCCCTAATCAAATATGACTGGCGTCCTTATAAGAATATAGGGAATTTGGACACAGACACATAACAAGGGGGAAATGCCATGTGAACATAAAGACGGCCATTCACAAGCAAAGGATAGAGGCCAGAAGAAATCAGCTCTTGATCTTGGATTTCCATCCTCCAGAACTGTGAAGAAATCAATTTCTATTGTTTAGTCACCCCATGTATTAAATTTTCTTATAGCAGCCCTACCACCAGTTTTCAGGGAAGTTTCCTAGAGAAACATCCTTCTTTTTTTAACCTTCCATAGCTTTTCTGACCTACCATTTCCTATTATTTTGTGAATATTTTATATTCAGACACTAGCAATATTGATTTTATTTCTATGATTTCTTCTACTGTCATACTTCTTACTAGAACAGGTGTTCAGTGGTGTGATAGGAGATTGACTAGTATCAATTTCTATTGCTCATTGGTGTGATAGGAGGTCTGAAATCCACAGGATAAATGTGGCACATCTACCATAAGTGTTAGATTGGAAGGCTTAGTATGTGCTCTGTACAAGACAAGGAAAGAATTTCTCTAGATTAGGATATAAAAGTAGAGACTTCATTTTATCTTAGGAAGAGAGAGGCAGTAAAAGAGGGGTAGAGAGTGGGGGAAGAGAGAGTGAAAAGAAGAAGATGGCATAGATCCCAAGGAAAGAAAAGAAGGTAGGCCCATAGCTGAGGTCCAGTGACTAGCTGAATTTAAGGGGGAGGAAAAGAAAAAATAATTGCCGCCAGACTAATAGGTATTACAAGTGTGAATGCTGCATGTTTTTCCTGAAGCAAGGTTAAATAAAGACCTATTACAGGTATTTGTGATCATGAGACCTGACTTTCATTCCCGTTGTTTAGTCTAGGGACAACTCAGGAACCCTTGAAGGTTTAGGAACAAATTCCAAAAGGCAGATATAGGCAGGGCCTCATGCCCTTAATCCTAGCACTCTGGGAAGGCTGAGGCTGGCAGATTGCTTGATCTCAGGAGTTTGACACCAGCCTGAGCAAGAGTGGAACACCCCCCACTCCCTCGTTTCTACTAAAAGTAGAAAAACTAGCTGGTTGAGCATCATGGAAGATATGGGTAAGCCTAGCTACTCAGGAGGCTGAGGCAAGAGGATCACTTGAGTCCAAGAGTTTGAGGCTGCTGTGAACTATGATGATGCCATGGCCCTCTACCCAGGGTGACAGAGTGAGACTATTGTCTTAAAAAAAAAAAAAAGACAGATTTAGTCAATAGGTCTAGGGATTGTAAGGAAAATTGGTATTTCCCTTTGTCTCTGCCCTTCGTAGTGGTTTATGAAAATGGAACTCCATAGGGTTGGTGGATGGGGGCCTGCTAGTAAGTCTGCTAGACAGAGAAAGAAAGCAGGCAGAGAGAGATTGATTTTAGTCATTACTGAGAAACTGAGTTAATAATTTTTCTATTATTTTACTATAAAGACCATCCTACAATAAGTATCACTTTGCATAATGATTTTTGGGACAATGTTAAATAATTTATTCACACATTAATTTAAAGGCTGTTTACATGTTTTCTAACATTATCCCCTTAAAAAGAGAAAAAAAGTATATTTACATGAAAACAAGCACATTTTAAGACAGTCTTGTGTATTTCAAAGATATTTCTTGCACATAATAAGTTTGTTTACTCTCCTCTGCTTTAGGGCCTCTTTTCATTCATAGACAAACCCAACAGACAGCTATTTAGTAATTCTTACAAAATTCAAAGAGAAGAGGGTAGATGTGAAACCAGGTAACTCCTTCTGCAAAGATAAGGTGTATTCCTAACGGACTGAAGAAGAGGGAGGTTTTTAATACTGAACTTTTCTGATTTTGGATTCCAGGTCTGCAATACCTCCTGGATGTTATGTTGGGCACTCTACTGGGAACTCTGATTTGAAGTGATGCTCTGAAGTTACCTACTGGGGAGAGGAATATGCACACATGAGGAGAACTATGGAGACCAGGAAGTTTCTACCCTGGATTCCAGCCAACTGCTCAGGCACCTGTTATCCTCCCAGGGTCTGAGTCACCTCCGCTCCTGTCCTAGCTCAACGTGCACCTAGCTGCCAAATAGAAGCCAAATTAAATAGACATAAAGCTGGAACTCCACCTTCTGTTTGAATTACTTTAAAATTTTGCCACATCCAGCTGTACTGACCCGTGCACTTTTCAATATTTCCTAATGCTGCACAGGGGTGGGACCAAGGACTTTCTTGTGCTCAGTAGTCTTCTGAACTAGAATACTTTCAGTGGAGTGGCCTGGAGCCTTGGGCCAGGTTTCAAGCCTCAGGGAAATGCCAGAGCAGTCAGTCAGAGTAGTGAAGAGGTTCGCCATTACCCCATATCTGTGACCCAATTTAAGAGGCCTTGAAATCCCAGTGGCCGTCAAGTAACATAAAACCAGAGTTCTCAAAAGGCACTGCAACAGGCTTGCAGGAATTATTTATCAAAGTCGATGACCCGGGTGCCTTATGAGGCCCGGATTTGAAATTCAGAGCTTTTTCCTAACGGAAAGGTCCGCCCACAGTTCCCCCCAGAATCCCGGGTGACATTGGGATACCGGGGACGTTCAAGCGGGCGGAGGGGAGGACACCGGGCCACCCCTGGTCTGCCTTCAGCTAAACCAAGAAAGAAGAGAGAGGGTTGGGCGGATGGGAGGAGGGCGTTTCCCCTCGCCCCGAGACCGCGAATCCGCCAGAGCAGCAGTGGCGGTAGGCCCCGCCCCTCCCGTGCGGCGGCCGTCGGCGGGGGCGTGGCGTGGCGTGGCGGCCATGGGCAGGGGGCGGGGCTTGCCGCGGGCGCCGCCGCAGCGACGGCAGCTGACGCGAATGACGCGGCGCCCGGCAGGCCGCAGCCCCGCCGCGCGGCCGCTGGGCCCGCCTCGGCCCGCCCCCGGCCCTCCCCGCACAGCCTCCTGTGCGCCCCTGTCAGATTGTGGCAGCCGTCCCCGCGGTGCACTCTTCCTGCAGGCAGCCTGGCGAGGAGGCTAGTGCGCGGGCACACCCCCACGTTCCTGCCGGCGCTGCCGCTCGCACTCCGCTCCGCCCTGCCCACGGCCGCACGCCCGCTTGCCCGGACATGGCACACGCGGCGGCATGCTGCCCTAGCGCCCGGAGCTCTGGTGATGGAGAAATGGACAAGCCCAGGAAGGTGGCGCTCATCACTGGCATCACCGGCCAGGTGAGTGCTGAGGCGGGGGCGAGCCAGGCCTGCTGCCTCTGGGCACGTGTGCCTGCGTTCCCTCGGTCCAGAGCTGCCTGTGTCTCCAGGAACAGCCCTCTGGGCTTCCCGGAAGGTGTCTGCTGCTGGGAGGTCGGATAGAAAATACGGTGTGGGGGGATGTGTTGCATGTGGAGTGTGTCTAATGCACGGGACGCTTCTGGTCTTTCTCTGGGAGGATCTGAGCGTGTGTGCTGCACGGGACGTGATCTGCTTACCTGGGCAGAGCTACACTCTTTCACCTGTCCCATCAGACGATCACAGCGCTTGTTTCTTACTGGAATGTGCACTTGGAATTTCGTCTTTCAGATCCCAGCTCCCGGTTATTACTGAATATGTGTGTGTAGTTATCTTGATTGACCTAAGCGCAAGAGTCGCTTACCTGTTAGAACTTAGAAAGCAGGAAAGGGAGCGCCTTGCTCTTTTCCCTCATCAGATTTCCAGACAAAAAAAGAGAAGAAAAAAAAAATAGTTCTGTGGATTCATTTTTAGAGGGGAAAAACTCACAAAACATTTTTTTTTAAATCTCACGAACATCTGACATTAATGTTCACACTCTTTGAAGTGCATCTTATATAGTGGTCTGGAACTGAGGCTAGGGTTCTATTTCCAAAGAAACTGAGTTCCTTGAGTAAGGTAATCAGGAGGAGCTGTTACTGAATGTTGGAACCGGGTATGGCAGCATGCTTACTTTGTGGCAGTCATCTGTTAGAGGCATTGCAGTTAGGTAGGGTCCAACACCTGTGTCCCATCAAATTTTAGGTTCAGTGGTGATGAAATAATTGTGCCAACGTATTGGTGTAGAAAAAATGTGATGTGTGTGCCCCTGGTTATCTCCTAGCAGTGGCCAATATAACACTGAAATAAAGATGATGATAATAGCTAATGCATATTGTGCTTAGTGTGTTCCAGCTATTTGACTAAGATTAATGAATTTTGTTCTTACAGCAAGCTCTTTGAGGAGTACTTTCATTATCTCCCCTTTATAGAAATTGAGGCATGAGAGTTTGATTAGCCTGACAGGTCAAACAGCTAGAAAAGTATCCAGTGAGAATGAAGATGTGTTCTTACAGCTCTCTATAATTAGAAAAAGAGAAGTTGTGCTGGGTGTGGTGGGTCACACCTGTAATCCTAACACTTTGGGAGGCCCAGGTAGGTGGATTGCTTGAGTTCAGGAGTTCAAGACCAGCCTGAGCAAGAGTGGGACCGTGTCTCTACTACTAAGAATGGAAAAACTAGCAGGGTGTCATAGCAGGCACCTGTAGTCCCAGCTACTCTGGAAGCTGAGGCAAGAGGATCACTTGAACCCAAGAGTTTGAGGTTATTGTGAGCTATGATGCCATGGCATTCTACCCAGGGTGACAAAGAAAAGGAGAAGTTGAAATTGATCAGACATACAGTCACAGAATATATTAGGCAGGTAAGTTCAGCTTCTGAATACCTGATTAATTTCTGGTTTTTCATGCATCTGGTTTATTTGAAGTAGTTATAGTAGACAAGAGTTTGAAAACTGGTAAAAGAAGTGGGTAGGTCATGGATCTGAGGTTGAGGAGAATCCTTGAATTCAGGCAGTAAGATAAATTAGGGCCCACATACTGTCCTCCCCTTTTCTAATTCTGGGGACCTTCTGCAGATGATTCCCCTTTTCCCAGTTTCTCAGACTGTACCTGATGCTTACTAGGTTTACATAATGTCTTGAAGGTAGAGTTTTTTTAGTATCATCAAGAAATTAGTTAGGTATTGATATGGTATTTTGGTGTGGCTTATAGCAATTAAATTGACCAGTGATAGGAATCAGTGCAGATTAGAGATGGAACCTTATTGAGAGCTTTGATAGCAGTCATTGGCTGGTGCCAAGTGGCCCCAAAGATACAGAGATCTCCCCTACTCCTGTTCTAGTTTGTCCCACAGGTTGCCACAGAGGAGTCTTCCTGAAGCACAATGCTCAGCAAACCACTCCCTGACCAAATGTTTTGGCTCCCCACTTCATTTACCTACTTGGGTTCAGGTTCCTGTTAATCTCCGCCCTAGTGTTCTTCACCTTGCCTTCCATCATCTGCCCTCTGCATTGTCTCCTTACTTGTTTGGTGTAGCATTGACTTCTGTAGCTGTTACGTAAATACTTGCTTAGAATTTACTGCTCTTCTATGTTTTTTATGTATCTTTTAGGACAGTGCCTTCCACCCTGGATTTCAAGGATGTCTGGAGGATTATGATGTTAATACAAGTGGTCTGAAAATATATACCTTATTTGTACATTTCTTAATACTGGCTGAGGACTTACTGAGCTATTCACTCTACTAAATATTTTATATATCTTTCCCTAAGAGGCAGATATAATTTTTATCCTCTTTTTATACCTTGCTAATTAAGGTTAAGTATGTTCCCTGAAGTCATACACCTGATGAGTGTTAGAGCTGATATCTAAACACAGAAGTCAGACTCCAGAGTAACTGCACCAAGCCATTTTGCTATATTGCCTCTGTGGTAAGCCTTGTGAGAGAAAGAAAGACAGAAATTGTCTTCTTCTAAGAAGAGGCCTCAAGTTCAAATGCCACTGCTGTGGCACTTAGGGCATCTGCCAGGATGGTCTCTTAAATGGCTTGTCCCAAATTCCCACTTGAGAATAGTGGAGCCAGGATGTCCTATCTGCTGTGTCTCTAGTATATAGCCTGAGGCTTTTTATTCTATTATAGCTTTCTCCTCCTATCTATTGTTGACACCATAGTTGTGACTCTTTTTCTAATTTGTGAACCTTATTAAACATATTTTAAGAAACCCAGGTTCTGGTTTTGCATTGCTGTGATGAGGCCCTCTGCCAGGTATCCCCCAAACCCACCTGTATTATCTAATGCAGAGGTGCTCAAACTTTTTAAACAGGGGGCCAGTTCACTGTCCCTCAGACCGTTGGAGGGCCAGACTGTGAGCCCTGGGATGAATTGGCTGCTAAGCAGGACAGGCAGTGGCAGCAAAAACACCCAGTGGGCTGGATAAATGTCTTAGGTGGGCCACATGTGGCCCGCAGTCCATAGTTTGAGGATGCCTGATATGCTTGCTTTTCTTCTCTGGACTCTTGGAAATGTTCTTGCTGTTCTTTGAATACTGTTGTCTTGTACATCTCTGGAGTAATTATTTGTGGTTGAATGGACTTAAAAGTCTTAGTCTTTGTAACTTGACTAAAAGCCTCTGTGTTCTCAGACTTATTTTGCCAAATGCAGCTGTTTCAGGAACTGTCAGGAACTTTTTTTTTTTTGCATTTACATGTATGTGATCTATGTTGATTGTATAGGTAATTTATTGATACATACCATCAGTTTTAGGATTATAAACTGCTTTAAGATAGAAACCTCATTTTCAGCCTTTTACTTACCACATGGCTTCACCTAGTGGGCTTTCAAAAGTATCATCTTAGTTTTTCCATTAACAGAACATATCTTCACTGCATATCTATCTGTAGTGTGCAAGGCTTGTCTTGATGCTGGTGGGGATATAAAGATGTGTAAGGTATACTCTCTGTCCACTGTGATCTCACAGTCTTTGAGGAGCTTAAGACAATGCACACGATAAAACAAAAGTACGTGAAAAAATTAGTATTGCGCAAGAATGTTAGGGGCCAAATGTAGTTCATCCAACCTCAGGACACTGGGAGAAGTCATCGATGCTAGAATTGTGTTCTGGGTGAAGAGCATATGCAGCAGGAATATAGAGAGTAGAGTTTGGGGGAGAGGGGACAATGAGGACAAATCTATAGTAATAATGGGAGGCAATTAAATTTAAAAAATCTTTACATCTCTTTCAAAAAAGATTTTGAAGTAATCTTAATAGAAAACATATTATTAGACTGTCATAAAAAGTGAAAAAAGGAAGACACTCTAGGGGTCTACAATGAAAGCAATAGAAAAATGGAAGAAGTATGCCAAAAACCCAAGGCTGAGGACAGCTGCTGTGCATTGAGCATAAAATTCAGCTTGAGTTTCATGACAGGGAAGACAAAGTGGATAGGTGATCAAACATTTTAATAGTAGTAAACTCTCACAGGGATTTTACTTTTAAACAAGAGAATCAAAACAACATGATACACACTATACTTGGTAGTTTTAAAAGAAGACAGAGAAACATCTTCCTAGGATGCCCTTTTATAACTCCTCTGTAAAAGGCAAAAGTATACTTCGTGGTAGGTAGAGACTTAGAGGGTTGAATGGTTAGAGTGTCTGTGGGTTTTTCCCTTTCAAATATCTGTTGTCTCAAGCTAGTCTCTGCTAGGAGAGTGGCAAGTTGGAGCTGTAGGTGCGTGTTGTTCAGTATAATCTACTCTGAATAGCAGGTACTTTGATAGTGCCAATATTGATATTTAAATATGAAAGAATTTGATGTGGTGAGGTTCTTCCCACCTGTCAGACCTTGATTTTTCTTAGAAAGTGTTAGATTAAGCAAGAAATACTAATGTAAGGAGTTACTGAAGAATGGAAGGCAAAGCATTAGACAATGAACTAGCTAGGCATAGTCAAGAGGAAGTAACTTGTCTTAAAGTTGAAGACAAAAGGTAGGTATGTTTTGTATAAATGAAAGAGGTAGATCTTTGACTTACCAAAGTCAGATTATTTAAGCCATATTACTTAGAAATTTTATTTTTATGGCCTTATTTTTTATTTTCACTATTTTTTTTTTATTTCACTACATTTCTTTGAGCACATTCTAGCTGCCATAAAACAACCCTGGCCTTTAAAGACAATGTATGTAAAATGAATAATCTGGTTCACTAGACTCAGGTGATTCACACAGACTTCATCTTCTTTATTTATGAATTAATTCAGAATGTGAGAAAATAGTAATTGAGAATTTATAAAAAGTGACTTTCTTCTCATAGTTCTCCTTAACTTCTTTTTTTTATTTTTTTTATTTTTTTTTATTTTGAGACAGAGCCTCAAGCTGTCCCCCCTGGGTAGAGTGCTATGGCTTCACTGCTCACAGCAATCTCCAACTCCTGGGCTCAAGCGAGTCTCCTGCCTCAGCCTCCCAAGTAGCTGGGACTACAGGTGCACGCCACAACGCCCGGCTATTTTTTGGTTGCAGCCATTATTGTTGTTTGGTGGGCCCGGGCTGGATTCAAACCGGTCACCTTAGGTGTATGTGGCTGGCGCCTTAGCCACTTGAGCCATAGGCGCCAAGCCTTAACCTCTTTAAATAATGCTTCAATTGAATTATAATGGAAGATAGGGACATTTTTTCATATGGTTTCAGTTTTCTAGTATATATTCAGTTTTTCAGAAATTTCTATATTCCAATATAGGTATCAGAATAATCACTAATTTAGATGGAGATTTTAGGGAAATGTAATGAGGTCTATTAAACCCATTGGATTGGTAATGGCTGTATGGAAACCTGGTGCCAAGGCAGTATCCAATTCAAGATAAAGAGGCCCATGATTGATTAGTGATGTCTGCCTGGGAGAGGGATAGGAGTTATGGCATCTATGCTATTTCTTTATAGGAGTGTGACTTTTGGGTATAGGAAAAATGTCTTAATCATTTACTATTTTTTTTTTTTGGAGACAGAGTCTCATCCTGTCACCTTGGGAATCACAGAGACCTCAAACTCTTGGGTTTGAGCAATCCTTTTGCCTCAGCCTTCCAAGTACCTTGGACTACAGATGCCTGCCAGCTAATTTTTCTATTTTTAGTAGAGATGGGGGTCTCATTCTTGGAAAGGCTGGGTCAAATTCCTGAGCTCAAGCAATCCATCTGCATTGGCCTCCCAGAGTGCTAGGATTATAGGTGAGAGCCACTGCACCTGGCCCACTTACCTATCTTGGTATATAGAATAACTGGCATAGGCTAGATACTCAAAATATTTGATAATTAAATTAGTCCTTAGTTACTGATGTTTGTTCTCT
>CAUYQS010130748.1:0-22243 GCA_963574585.1 Otolemur crassicaudatus
TTCGCTACCCCTCCCGCCATTCCCCACTCCACCCATCTCCTCCACCCCTACCCTGGAAAAATCGTTTTCCATGAAACTAGTCCCTTGTGCCAAAAAGTCGAGGGAGAGATACTTTCTGACACACTCCAGATATTTCTTCACATCTGTCTTTGAATTCATTGTTTTCAGCTGTGTGTGTACTAGGTGGTGGCATCCATTATTTATACAACTTCAATTATTTTTTTCACTTCTAAAATAATATTCGCTGCTTTTTCAGATTTAGTCATTTTCGATGGTCTCTTGTTATTTCATCGGACTCAATAACCCCTTTTAATTTTGATACATATCATACATATTCTTTTTTGTCTGTGACTGATATTTCTAGTCTTTGAGCCTTCGGTTTCTGTTACTTTTAACTCTCACTCATGGTGACTTGTGTGTGTTAGACTGTGAACTGGTTTTCCAGATACACACTGTCTGGGGTCCCTGGCAGGCTGTGTTCAGTGTGTTCCTTGCAGAGTGTTTGTATGTGGCAGTGCAGTGCAGGACCACGGTGACTGAGAGTGTGGCAGGGGAGTGTGGTCACATCCATGATACTAATTTTGGTCTCAAATCCGTGTGAGTGTAAGTCTGGTGGTAGGATTTCTCCAGGGAGATATTTTAGTTATTTCCATTCTATCTACAGCCAAGAATGGGACAGGCAAATGTCCCTGCTGTCTCTGTGTGGTGGTACTTTTCTTCCTAATAAATCCTCCACTTGAATCTGATCTCCCTCCCTGTTTGTCACCTCAGCCTGTTGTTTAAGTGCCTGCTTTATTACTGACTTGTCTGTGTTTTGGACTTTCTTGGCATTTCTAGCCTTCTCAAAGCAACCTGCATTTAATGGATTATATTGTTTTAAAATGATATCATTTTTTGGTTTTTCTAGATATCTGTTCTGGCATATTGTCATAAATGGAAGTCCCGGTCTATTTATGAAGGCATTTTCATCTTTCATACCCAGCGATACTGATGGAGAGAAAGCCCAAAGATCCCACAGATAACCCAGTTTACACCTTATGATAAAGCCAGGGACATGTTTTTTTAATTTTGGAGACAAAGTCTTATTGTGTCACCCTCACTAGAGTGCTGTGGCATCACAGCTCACAGCAAACTCAAACTCTTGGGCTTAAGTGATTCTCTTGCCTCAGCCTCCCAAGTAGCTGGGACTACAGGCGCAAGGACATTTTTAAATAAACACAGAAACCTTACTTTATAAGGCCACTTTTGATGGGGGAGGGGGGGTATCTGTTTGAAACTAGATTTTTAAACATTTTGGATTAACATAACGGTATGTGCATTTAGGCGACATTGTTGGTGTTTTTAAGGTAAAGTCCCAGTTGTAGTTGAGTCCTTGACCTGCTATAGTCCTACATTGTACCCAATCCGTGGGAGCTCGCTGACCCCCTTTCTCCCTCTTCTCCCTCCTTGAATTTATGTTTTTCTCTCATGTGGTTGTTCATCTGCTAGTTGCAAATTGGCAAATCTCGATTTTTTTTTAAAGGGATTTTATGATGACAGTGTTTTGGAATGGTGATAGTGAAAGGGCTCAGCACTTAACATTTTATTCTTTTTTAGGGTCTCTCTCACTGTGTATTTCATTAATTTTATAGTTATATTTCTAGCCATTTCATTGAAAGAGCCTGTTTGAAAATAGGTAGCATAATGAATGAATATTAACTCTTTCTGGTATATGGAACATGTGAACTGAACTTATATTGAGGCATTTTGAATTATTATTTTATTTTATTTTTTTTTGAGATAGAGTCTCACTATGTCACCCTCAGTAGAGTGCTGTGGTGTCATAGCTCACAGCAACCTCCAACTCTTGGGCTTAAGCAATTCTCTTGCCTCAGCCTCCCAAGTAGCTGGGACTACAAGCACCCACCACAGTGCACAGCTATTTTTGGTTGTAGTTGTCATTGTTGTTTGGCAGGCCCGGGCTGGATTCGAACCCGTCAGCTCCGGTATATGTGGCTGGTGCCCTAGCCGCTGAGCCAGTTTCTTTTTTTTTTCCTTCTATTTTTAGTAGAGACAGGGGTCTTACTTTCACTCAGGCTGGTCTCGAATTTGTGAGCTCAGGCAGTCCACTTGCCTGAGCCTCCCAGAGTGCTAGGATTACAGGCGTGAGCACCATGCCTGACTTGGAGAAACATTTTATTAGGCCATATTTTTCACATGTTGGGTTATACATTTTAACCTCACTCCTGGAATGTATTTATCCAAAGAATTTCTCTCCAACACCTACTTAGAGAGCACGTCTGTCAATTCCCTGATAAAATACTCAGCCTACTGCCACAGAGAGCTCAGTCCATTGCAATAGGCAATCAGCAAGTAAGAAAAAATTGAACTGGGTGCAGTGGCTCATGCCTGTAATCCCAGCACTCTGGGAGGCCAAGGCAGGTGGATTGCCTGAGCTCACAGGTTTGAGACCAGGCTGAGCAAGAGCAAGACTTGGTCTCTAAAAATAGCTTTAAGACCAGCCTGCCCAAGAGCGAGACCCCATCTCTAAAAATAGCTGGGTGTTGTGGCAGGTGCCTGTAGTCCTAGGAGGCTGAGGCAAAAGGATTGTTTGAACCCAAGAATTTCAGGTTGCTGTGAGTTATGACACCATGTCACTCTACCAAAGGTGACAAAGTGAGACTCTGTCTCAGAAAAAAAAAAATTTTTTTTTTTTTTGAGTAAGTGCTGGGATCCCTTGCAGGCTCAGGGTGGTCTGAGAACTCTATGAGGGGGACCCTGACCCTTCCTGAGGTGCGAGGATAGAGTTTAGGGAAGGCTTTACAGAGGTGAGGCTCAGAGGAATGAGTTTCTGAGACAAAAAGAAGAAAAGCCTTCCAGGTAAAAGGAATAAATAACATACAAGTATGGAGAAGCAAAGAATGAAGAGACAGTATTCCTGTTGAGGGGCCAGAAGGCGAGGTTCCCAGGCAAGCACGGGCCGTACTCTGAACACAGAAGTGGAATTAGATTAGGCTTTTATAAAGATCACTCTGTCAGCTTCTTGGAAGATGGAGTTCCAACTTGTGGGGAGGGATGTGAGTAAGAATGACAAGACCAGCAAAAAATGTATTCTATGGGAGTGCAGGTGAGAGATGACGTTGCTATGAGGTTAGGCCGTGTGAGACAAAGGAGGCCAGATTGAGAGAAACTCAGGAAGTGGACCGGCAGGCTGGCTGGCTGCCTGAGTAGATACGGGGAGGCGAGGAGGGAAGTGAGCCTAGGGTGACTCTCCGGTTTCTGGTTTACTTAACTAAGTAGATGACGGCAGCTTTTACCAAGATAGAGAGCACAGGAGTGGGAACGGATCTCGGGAGGGGCTTCAGGAAGGATGAAGAATTCAGTTATGGACTGATTTTCAAGGGTTATAGCTTATCCAGATGATAATGTTCAATAATTTAATAAATACTCACCAAATATCTAATATGTGCTGGTGACTATTTGGGTGGAAGGATTTGGGATAGAGAAAGAGATCTGGAGGCCACCAATGTATCACTGAAGTTGGAGACATGGGAAGAGATGACTCCTATATCCGGAGATGACCAAGGAAAGAACTCATCTTTAGGAAAGAGACATTTTGAATTATAATTTTATTTTATTTTATTATGATTTTTTTGAGATAGAGTCTCACTATGTCACCCTAAGTAGAGTGCCACAGCATCACAGTTCACAGCGATCTCCAACTCCTGAGCTTAAGTGCCTCCTCCGCCTCCCAAGTGCCCGGGACTACAGGCATCCACCACAATGCCAGGCTACATTTTTTGTGCAGTTGTCATTGTTGTTTTAGCTGGCTTGGGCTGGGTTTGAACCTGCCAGATTCTGTATATGTGGCCAGCGCCCTACTCACTGAGCTACGGGCGCTGCCTATAATTTTATTTTTATTTATGTACATATGCATTTATGTTTTGAGATAAAGTCTCTCTCCATTGCCTTGAGTAGAATGCTGTCGTGTCAGACCTCACAGCAACCTCAAACTCTTGGGCTCAAGCAATCCTCTTGCCTCAGCCTCCAGAGTAGCTGGGACTATTGAGTATTCCACCACTTAGGGCTGGAAATCCTAGGAAAAGAATGTATGATTTACTTCTGCACCCAGGCCTGGCCTTAGTATTGACTCTCTAATGGTAAATGATAATCACCAGAGGATACTCTAAATTATGATAAACAAGAAAGGAAACAGTTTGAATTACCTATGTGTAAGCTTTCTTATTTCTCAGAGATAACCCCTAACTGTGTAAAACTTGTCAGATAGATTCAGCTCTTGAACCCCTAAGCTCAAGCAGTCCACCAGCTCTGACCTCCCAAAGTGCTAGGATTATAGGCATGAGTCACTGTGCCCAGCTTTATAATTTTATTTAGCATCAAACTGTTTGTGATTTTAATCAAGTTGGTTTTACTTGCTTTAAAACAGGCCCCAGGCATGGAAGAGCTGATATGGGAACAGTATACTGTGACCCTCCAAAAGGTAAGTTCTGACTTCTCATATTACAGTCATGTTCTTAGTTTTACGGATCATGGATCTTATTTATTTTTGCCCACACACAGGTTTTGGGTTTTTCTCCCTTGAGGTGGATGGTGCATTGTAGGTACCACCTGGCAATAATGACCTTGTTAACAAAGATTTGCGTGCTATTGTATTTTTTTGGTAAGCCTGTATAATATAGAACATTTTAGATCTTATTTCGTGTGTTCGCCTATCTCCAGACAGAATAGGTTATGATAGAAGAGAAAGAGAAGAGTGAAAGTAACCTGACCTGTTGAAGGATGTTGAGGTAGCTTCTACAACTTCTGTAATTTTAATTATACGTACATATTTCGTAACTCCTTCTGTGAGTTTGAAGTTCAGACTAAATTTGAAAAGATTGACTTGGGAATGGATTGTATTCTCTGTCCTACTCCTGATTAAATTAACAGGGGTTGAGTTAATTGAGCTATAATTTTTAGCTCCTTCTACCCCCTCTCCCCAAAGCAAATAAAAGTAGAATACCACTTGTCAATATATTTCAGTTCTTTTAGTCATTCCACAGGTCTTATCCTTCTTGATTAAATGAGGTAATACATACACAGCTTCCAATCTATGGAGTCTGGCACGTAATTGATGCTTAATAAATACATATTAGCTCTTTTCCTCTTTATTCTTTTTCTTTTTTTAGACAGAGTCTCATTATGTCACCCTCGGTAGAGTGCTGTGGCGTCACAGCTCATAGCAACCTCAAACTCTTGGGTTAAAGCAATCTTTTTGCCTCAGCCTCCCAAGTAGCTGGGACTACAGGCACCAGCCACAATGTCGAGCTATTTTTTGTTACAGTTGTCATTATTTAGCTGGGCTGGGCTGGGCTCGAACCTGCCAGCCTCCTGCCGGCCTCAGTGCATGTGGCTGGCACCCCACCCACTGAGCTACAGGCGCTGCCCTTTCCTCTTTATTCTGACAACTAAGTTCAAGGTAGTCACAACAGGAGTTAGCCCCACTCTAAACAAGAGTCTGGGCAGGGAGTCTGTAAGTCATTTTTGAGGCTGACCTGGATTAGAACTGCACTCATGGTCCTGAGTTCTTTTTCCATCAAGCTGCCCTCATGGCAACATGGCAGGGATCTTCCTCCTCCTGCTCTGAATCCCTCTATTTCTGTCACTTCCTAGAGGGAGAAGTTCCTCGAAGAGAGAATTTGCCTTTGAGCCTCAGAATCCTGAGCTTCAAGCCTTGTCTTCAAAGAAAATTTGGCTCCTGAATTAAATGTTTGTTGAATTAATTCAGATTAAAAAAAAAAAAGGTCCCTGGGTCAGTGCCCAGGTGCTCAGATGTTTGGATCAGTAATCGTGGATTGTTTTCAGTTGATGGGTTTTGCCTGTTTGGTTCTTCATTTATAGTTCTTTATCATCTTTCTGACTCTTCCTGATGCCCTTTCCCCCAGTATTTCATATTCTCCACGAGGTAGGGACACCCAGATTGGCAGAGATGAGAAACTTTTTAGGTTTGGTATAGAGCAGCGGTTCTCAACCTATGGGTTGCGACCCCTTTATAACAATGAAAATACATCCTGCATATCAGATATTTACATTACGATTCATAATAGCAGCAAAATTACAGTTATGAAGTAGCAACAAATATAATTTTATGGTTGGGGGTCACCATAACGTGAGGAGCTGTATTAAAGGGTCTCGGCATTAGGAGGCATTAGGAAGGTCGAGAACCACTGGTGTAGAGGATGGAGCTGCCACTTTCTGTTGCCAAGTTCAAAGCCATGTGATTAATAGCCAACAACCTAATCTCCCAATGAGTTTGTCATTGTTTATAATTAGTCAGCCTAGTGGGCCCCACGTGGGACCTTTTCCTTTGGGGAAAAGTTTTTCTTTTATTCTCTGAGTAGATTTTTACATAATCAAACCCTGATTTAGGATTATATAGTCACAGATACCCATATCATCTACATGAAACTAGGCTTAGCTTTTTTAAACGCTGAAATGAATTAGGATTATGTATTATCTGGGTTCACTGTTATGCATTGCTAGACCAATCACGGATGTAAGAAATCTGTATTTCCAATCTTCTGTGCATGTAGAAAAGGTTTAATGCTTTGCTGTCTCATAAGATCTCAACACTCATTTTGTGTTCAGATTATATTCTGGAAGTTCATTTACTTCTTTTTTGGCCCTATATTAAAATGAAACCATTAGCTCATCTAACTGGAAGCTAAAGGTATACTTTAAATTTTAACACATAGTCAGTTTTTCCTGAAGTCTTTGCAGCTCAGGCCAGCGTGATACAAAGAGTTGGTGCTTTAAACAGCACGTCCCTCTCTGGACAGAGGACATTATTTCTCATCCCTGACAGCTTCTCGTGATGACTCCAGTCCGTGCTCTCAATCTTTTTTCGCTTTCACTGGCTGTTTGTTTTAGATAAGGAATTTCCCTTTATAAACCTGTCAGTTGACTGCGTCTACCCTTTCTTTTGTTTCTCGTTTGGTTCTGTAAGCCCATCTGTTCCCGAACGGTGTCTGGTTATTGATTTGACCTTTATTTTATTGAGCGCTTGTAATAAATCCTGAAAGCTACTTATGGAAGGATTTTTAATTTTTCTCCTCTAATTCCCATGAGCAGGATTCCAAAAGAGGATTTGGAATTGCAGTGTCTGGAGGCAGAGATAACCCCCACTTTGAAAATGGAGAAACGTCGATTGTCATCTCTGATGTGCTCCCCGGCGGGCCTGCTGATGGGCTGCTTCAGTGAGTGTCCCTCCCTCGCCCCTCCGGGCCTGCCACCTCCACTGCTTGACCCCAGACAGGTGTTGTTGTGGGTGTGCACTTTTTAAAGTTTAAACAAAACCCTTTTATATAGCATTCAAAAAGTCTTCCAGTAGGAAATGAGGCCATAACACACCGTATCTGAACAATCCCCAAACTTTGGGAGCATCTCAACTTTGGAGGGACAAGAGGAGAGCAGTTGTTTTCACAGGAAGATAGTTACAAACGTCACTCCTCGGTTTAGGAATCGTTTCTGAACATGGAGTTAAATTGGCATGTCCAGTGCCTGCCTAACACTGTTTATATTTGTTTTTATTTATATTCCTTAAGAATTAATGAGGAAACATTGGCTTAATGCTCATCTTTTTTTTTTTTTTTAGACAGTCTCACTTGGTTACCCTCAGCTGTGCCGTGGCATCTTAGTTCACAGCAACCTCAAACTCTTGGGTTTAAGCAATCTTCTTGCCTCAGCCTCCCAAGTAGCTGGGGGATTATAGGCGCCCACCACAACGCCTGGCTATTTTTTAGAGACAGGGTCTTGCTTTTGCTCAGGCTGGTCTCGAACTCGTGAGCTCAGGCAATCCACTCACCTCAGCCTCCTAAGTGCTGGGATTACGGGCGTGAGCCATAGCACCTGGCCTTGCTCATCTTATTTGTAAGAAGGAAGTGGAAATTAGGAAAATTTACTATAAGAAAACACAAGTTTCCAATTGCCAGCATTCTTGCTTGAAGAAATAATGCCGTTTTATTTTATTTATTTACTTTTGAGACAGAGTCTCACCTTGTTGCCTTCAATAGAGTGCCATGGTGTCATTGCTCACAGCAACCTCAAACTCTTGGGCTCAAGTAATTTTCTTGTCCCAGCCTCCTGAGCTGGGACTACAGGTGCCTGCCACAACACCCAGCTAGTTTTAAAGATGGGGTCTTGCTCTTGATCAGGCTGGTCTTGAACTCCTGAGCTCAAGCTGTCTACCCTCCTTGGCCTCCCAGTGTTCTGGGATTACAGGTGTGAGCCACCATGCCCACCCTGATAATGCCATTTTAAAAGGTGCATGCCACATTCCCACGCAATAACTCATGAGGACAGAATCAAAAGTTATTTGTGTGGCTGCATTGGCCAGATAGCTCAAAAGTTTGGGTTCTGTTGCCATTTTAGGCCTCTACAGTACTATCAAAGTAAGTATTCTTTCATTTGGAGCAATGTAAAATGTAAAAGTAATTTTGGAGATGAGCCAAAGTGATAGGATTCTATAACCTCAAAATTTGTTTAAGAATCTGAGTTAAGCTCATGACCTCTTTCCCTCCAAAAAAGCACAAGTAGCAAACTGGCTTTGGGGGACTGTTTGCGGACTTTTTGAAGTCCTCTATACATACAGGGCAACAGGGGACTGATCACAGAAATTCCTTTTGGTGTCTAGACCTTGTCACCATCGAGTGCTTCCTGGAGTGACCACGTGGTATGGGGAAAGCAGGCCTCTCTTTCCATAAGTGGATACTCTTTATTAGACACTCTCAAATTGGAGCTGGGAGGTCCCAGTATCTGTCCTCAGAGGAGCTCAGATCAAGCTGACGAAGCCTCAGGAGCCCTCAGACACTGAGCCCATTAGTCAGCATTTCAGATTGATTTGCTATTTCCATTCGTTCCTAAATATATTGATCGGAGTGTTTCACAACCTGTTTGTGTTTCTGGTTTACAGAGAAAATGACAGAGTGGTCATGGTGAATGGCACCTCTATGGAGGATGTGCTGCATTCATTTGCAGTTCAGCAGCTGAGAAAAAGCGGGAAGGTCGCTGCTATTGTAAGTTTGCTTTGAGCTTGCCTCCGTGGCGTTTTGTCTTTATGCCCAGAAGAAAATTACCACTTGCTTTTAAGAATTTGATAAAATTATATAACCAAAGAACTGCTGCTGCTATGGATCCTCAGAGCTTTTGGAGGTTGGGAAGATGAGTGTTTGTAATCCTCCCTGCCTTTCCTCAAGTCCTCCTGAGGCCCATGATTCTCCAATGTGAGTGAATTTGCCTTAGAAACCAGTGTAGGCAATTATTCCCCAGGAGAACTCGCTCGATTCAGAACATTGGTAAAACAGTGTTAATTTGGAAAAAAAAAATTTCAGCTTAAAAGCTCATTTGTAAAGGCACAAACAAGATGAGTTTTGTCTTCATAGACTAAGAGTTTCTTAGAGGACAGTGGCAGTCTAAAGCATTCATTTATTTATTCACTCATTCATTCATTCGGCAAACACTGGCCGAGAATCACCTATAAGCCAGACGCCACTAGTCCCTGGGGCCAGCCTGTCCCTCAAGAAGTATTCACTCCATCTGGGCAGGTGGACACATATAGCAAGAATTATAATAAGGTATGTTAAAAGACAATGCTCAGGTAGGTGTACCATTCCAGAAAAGTTGAAAGATCAGTGTAATAAACATTTATATAGTATTCTGCCATCTTTACTTGATCCCTATGTATTTTATAAACACATACATATTTTTGGTAAAGCATTGGAAGGAAAGTCAGACATGACAGTTCAATCCTACTTTCTTCAGTGTGCATCTCCTAAGAATAAGGACATTCATCTACATAAGAAAATAATAACCCCACAGTTTCAGCTAATGCCCAGTCCACACCTAAAGATGTCATTGATAGACCTTTTTTCTTCTCTATCCAGGATCCAAAATTCACTTGTATTTGATTGTTGTCTCTTTAGTTTGTGTAATCAAGTCCTTCTTTCCCCTCCCCGTCCTGTGCTCCCCACTTTTTTAATGGCATTGATTTATTTTTTTTACAACTTTTTAATTGATGCCTAATAGACATACATAGTTTTGGGTTGTGTGGTAATATGATACATTCATATAATTTGTAAAGATCAAATCAGCATACATCAGGAGGTCTGTAGCTCAGTAATTAGGGTACTGGCCACATGCTTTGAGGCTGGTGGGTTTAAACCTGGCCTGGGCCTGCTAAACAAACAACAGAAAAAAAATGTAGGGTGCTGGCCATATACACCAAACGTAGTGGGTTTGAGCCTGGCCCAGGCCTGCTAAATACCAATGACAACTGCCACCAAAAAATAGCTGGGCGTTGTGGGCGCCTGTAGTCCCAGCTACTCAGGAGGCTGAGGCAAGAGAATCGCTTAAGCCCGGAGTTTGAGGTTATTGTGAGCTATGACGCTACGGCACTCTACTGAGGGTAACAACGTGAGACTGTCTCAATTAAAAAAAAAAAATCAGCATGCTTCAGATATTCATTACCTTAAGTATTTGTCTTTTTTAATTCTAGAAACATTCAAATTATTCTCTTCTAGCTACTTTAGAACACACAATGGATTGTGTAAATTATAGTCACCCAATGGATCTTTCTAACACTAGGTTGTATTTCTCGTATCCAATTGTACATTCCCATGCATTAATCAACTTCTTTTCATCCCCTCTAGGCAGTTATATATAGAATGTCACACTTTCTGGGGTTTCTTTTTTCTTTTAGACAGAGTCTCAAGCTGTCACCCTATGCTATGGGGTCATAGCTCATAGCAACCTCAAAGTCTTGGGCTTAAGTGATCCTCTTCCCTCAGCCTCCCATGTAGCTGGGACTATAGATGCCTGCCACAATGCCCAGCTATTTTTTGTTTGTTTGTTTGTTTGCTTGTTTAGCAGGCCTGGGCCAGATTCGACCCCACCAGCCCTGGTGCATGTGGCTGACACCCTAACTGTTGAGCTACAGGCGTCCAACCTTTCTCTGTTTTCTTGACTAGGAACCGGAACCTTACTGAGTTGCCAGGGACACAGTTTTGTTGAATCCAGAACCAGGGCTCTTGTCACTGCATTCCCTACACTCAGTCGTGATTGTCCTGTGTTCTCATTGTGCTTGTTTGATGACAGGTGGTCAAGAGGCCCCGGAAGGTGCAGGTGGCCCCGCTGCAGACCAGCCCTCCGCTCACTCACAGTGACCGGGCTTTTGAGGTGATGGACGACTTTGACGGCAGAAGTTTCCGCAGCGGGTACAGCGAGAGGAGCCGGCAAAGCAGCCACGGAGGGCGAAGCCGCAGCTGGGAGGACAGCCCAGAGCGGGGACGTCCCCACCAGCGGGCACGGAGCCGGGAGCGCAGCCTCAGCCGTGACCGGAGCCGTGGCCGCAGCCTGGAGCGGGGCCTGGACCGGGACTACGAGCATGCCCAAGACTACGAGCGTGCCCGAGATCGCAACCGTGGCCACAGCCTGGAGCGAGGTCTGGACCATGACTTTGGGCCACCCCGGCACCGGGACCGCAGCCGTGGCCGAAGTGTCGACCGCGACTATCGCCAGGACTACGATCCAGACTATGATCTGGGGTACAGCCCGGGCTACAGCCGCAGAGCCCAGCACGACGCCCGGTACCAAGTGGCCCGCAGCCGCGAGCACCTGCGCTCCCGCAGCCCCAGCCCTGAGCCAAAGGGACAGCCGAGGCATGCGGGCCAGCAGGACCCGGACAGGCCCATCGGAGTCCTTCTGACGAAAAGCAAAGCAAACGAAGGTAGGCATGCGTGGTGCAGGGAAAAAAGTACTGTAATGATACAGCACTTAACATGTGCCCAGCGTTGACCTGAATGTCTGACACCTACTAGTTTATTTAATCCTCAAAACACATCCTGAGAGATTTACTCTTGCATTGTCATTTTATAGACAAGGAAACTAAGGTGCAGAAAGCTTCATTGACTTGTACAAAGTTGTGCCATTATGGCAGAGCCAGGCTCCTGAACTGTTTGGCTTTGAACCTCCAACTCAGCTTTATAACATTTGTAATGACGCTTAAGAATTAAAGTGTAAGAACTGTCCTGTGTTCAGATTGAAAGGTGGACTTTGGAGAAGTTTTGAGAAAGAATGTGGCCTGAGACCCCCTTCAGGGAGGTCTCAGACCCATTCTCTTGGGCACTCACCCTGGATTGTTGACTTAGCTAAGTGCTGCTTATCAAATGTCTTCCCCTCCTCCCCCTCCTTCCTGTCATGGAAAGAACTACATCTGTAGGTGCATCCAGTCATATAACAAAACTTTAAACACAGATCTCATGGAACGGTGCTTACTCTGTCTGCTGCATGATATAGTCTGAAAGGTTCCATTATGTTTAAAACCTGCTTGTGGGCCAGGTATGGTGGCTCAACCTATAATCCTAGCACTGTGGAGGCCGAGGCAGGAGGATTGCTTGAGCTCAGGGTTCAAGGTCAGCCTGACTAAGAGCAAGACCTCCTCTCTATTAAAAATAGAAAAATTAGCCAGGCACGTGGCAGGCACCTATAGTCTCGCCACACTGTACTTGGAAGGCAGAGACAACAGGATCACTTGAGCTCAAGAGTTTGAGGTTGTTGTGAGTTATAATAGCTCCACAGCACTCTATCCAGAGTGACAGAGTCTCAAAAAAAAAAAAAAAAAAAAAAAAATCAAAACCTGCTAGTAGCAACTTAAACTAATTTGATTTTTTTTTTCAATACAGGGTCTTAGCTCTGTCTCCCAGGCCAGTGTGCAAGGATGCAGTCATAGCTCAGTGCATCCTCCAACTCCTACACTCAATCCTCTTGCTTCAGCCTTTTAAGCATCTAGAACCGTGAGCCCTCACCACTTTGCCCGGTTAACTTTTAAATTTTATATAGAGAAGGGGTCTCACTGTGTTGCTGAGGCTGGTCTTGAACTCGTGGCCTCAAGCAATCTTCCTACCTCAGCCTTCCAAGGTGCTGGGATTACAGAGGTGAGCCACTATACCTGGCCACTAAATGGATTTTAAAACCCACTAATGGATTGGAACCCACAGTTTAAGAAGATATTCTCTGTCTAAAAAGACTGAGTCATGGCTGGTCTTAGTAAATCAAGGGGAAAGGGGCTTATGCTCCTCTGCTATGTAGCATTTTACTCTTTCTTGGCCATTTTCTTCTCTAAACATGGAAATCATTAAACCAAAAAAGTTCCACTTTTTCAAAAGAAAAGTTTTTGCCACCTTTTGCTAAGATTATACAATAACTTGGCTATCACTGGATAGGGTTGCCTAAGAATTAATATTTAAAGAAATCTGACAGTAGGCAAGGCATATATTTGATCCATTCTGAGGGCTAGCCATTACATTTCATGGGCACCACGCTGCTTTCCTTATAAGTGTATTAGAAGCTGGCCAGCTGATTTTTTTCTCTTTGTTTAAGAAATGCCTATGTGCATACTAATAGGTTTATTTGCAAACTTACATGTATAATAAGAGTGTGGGTGAGAGAAATTGTTGATAATACCAGAAAAAAGTTATCGTCCAAGCTTGTCTGGGCCATCAGGTGATCTGACCATTAGAAGGTTGTCATCCCTGAAGATAGGGGCACCCTTTCCCTTACCCCTTTCATCACTGTCAGCTTCCTAAATTCGGGGTGGGGGATGGGCACCCCTCAACACTTTTAATCATTGTGGTAAGATCTCCCGCTGACAGGTGTACTTATTGTAAAATCTACTTCATAACCTTTCTCAAATTGTAGAAAGGTTCTTTGTCATTAAAAAATTTTAAGTCAGAACAATAATAAAAACATTCGTGCCTATTTTAAAACCAGCTAGATTGGGGGGCGCCTGTGGTTCAAGGAGTAGGGCACTGGCCTCATATGCCAGAGCTGGCAGGTTCAAACCCAGCCCCGGCCAAAAACTGCAAAAAAAAAAAAAAACTGCTAGATTTTGGTAGCTTCCTAAAATTACCAAAATTAATCCTTAAAATATAGAATTTTACAGGCTTTATAAGTAAAATCAGCATAGCCTGAATAGCATGGAAAGTCTTTTAAAATATGCATACTTATCGGTGCCCGTGCACAGTGGTTACAGCACTGGCCACATACATTGATGCTGGCAGGTTCAAACCCAGCCCAGGCCAGCTAAACAACAATGACAATTGCAACAAAAAAATAGCCAAGTGTTGTGGCAAGCACCTGTAGTCTCAGCTGCTTGGGAGGCTGAGGCAAGAGAATCATTTAGGCCCAAGAGTTTGAGGTTGCTGTGAGCTGTGATGCCACACTACTCTACTGAGGGTGACATAGTGAGACTCTGTCTCAAAAAACAAAATAAACAAAATATGTGTACTTAGTAAATAGAGGAAGTTTTTCTTTTGATAGCAATTGGAAGTCCACAGACCCCCTACCTAAAGCCATGCTGGCTTTAGTTAAATGCTTCGCCAATTGGTGTGCCTGGCTTCTTCCCCCTTTTCCATGCATTCTGAATTTCTTTCAGTGCCAGCCCCCACACAATTGTGATAGATTCCTGTGGGCAACCTTCTTGTCAATAGAATAATGCCTGATAAGATGTGCTGAATTGTTTTCTCCTCCCCAACATTTTATTTGAAAAGTGTAAATTTCATAGCAAACACCCTTTAGCCTTCACCTAGTTTTGCCAGTTGTTAACATTGTCAGATTTGCTTTCTATTTTCTCTTTCTCCCTTTGTTATTTTCCTCTCTGTCCTCTCCCCCACCCCCTCACATCTCTCTTTGAGAGTTTTTTGGAACCACTTGAGAGTAAGTTGCAGGCAACTCAGCCATTACCTGTAACTATTTCAGCGGTTATCTCCTGAGGATAAGGACGTTTTCCTATGTTACCATAATGTCAGTACCACCTTAACAAAATTAACGTTAATATTCCTTTGATACAGTATAGTACATTTTCAGATTGCTCCCAAGTAATGAAACCCACTCGACTTCCTCCATTTCTATTCTCTTATTGAATAAAGGATCTAACGAAAGGTCATGCATTGTGTTTGGTTGGTGTCTCCATCTAAAACAGTCTCTCTCGCTCGCTCTCTCTCTTTTTTTAATGACTGGACTTTTTTTTGAAAAGTCCAGGCTAGTTATCTTACAGAACATCCCAGTTGCAAAATTAATGTTTTATGAATATTTTTAAATAGTTCTGAAAACCAGGCTATGTTTTCTGAACCAATTGATGACAAATGTGTATGTTTATGTGTTTGTCTCATAGAGTATGGCCTCCGGCTTGGGAGTCAGATCTTCATAAAAGAAATGACCAGAACAGGCCTGGCAACTAAAGATGGCAACCTTCATGAAGGGGACATAATACTCAAGGTGGGCACAATGGGGCAGAGGGTCTGTCGAGTACATGCTTGTGTTCCCGGCCTGCGTTTCCATGTTCAAGTGTTACTGTGGTGAAACTTAGTTGCGATGGGGTCAGTTGTAATGCAGAGGCCACACAAGAGTATAGTGAGGTGTTTTCTTTTTTTTTTGGAGACAGAGTCTCACTGTGTCGCTCAAACCCTCCACCTTCGGTGTATGTGGCCGGCGCCCTACTCACTGAGCTACGGGTGCCAAGCCTATTTAAAGTTTAGGTTCCTATTTCCTAAACTAAGGAAAGGTGAGAAGGACAGTATATAGGTATACTATATATAGGTATAGGAATACCTATATATAGGTATATATAGGTATTATATATACCTGGGGGTATATATATTTGCTGGGGGTATATATATATATGCTGAATTTTTTTTTTTTTTTTTTTTGGAGACAGGAGCCTCAAGCTGTCCCCCTGGGTAGAGTGCTGTGGCAGCTCAGCTCACAGCAACCTCCAACTCTTGGCTCAAGTGAGTCTCCTGCCTCCACCTCCCAAGTAGCTGGGACCACAGGCGCCCGCCACAATGCCCAGCTGTTTTTTGGTTGCAGCCATCATTGTTGTTTGGCGGGCCTGGGCTGGATTTGAACCCACCACCTTGGGTGTACGTGGCTGGCGCCTTAGCCACTTGAGCCACAGGTGCCGAGCTGGAATGCTGAATATTTAGCGGTTCTTATAAACCTCTCCAGTCAGGAAACATGTTCTAGTAGTAAACCAAACCATCGTCTTGAACTTGGAAGTGAAATAAATTAGCAGAGTAGTAACTTACACATGTATTTGGGATGCAGGTGTCAGGCTTATATTTAACTTAAAAGAGAATTCATTTTTATTCAGTCATCCTCAAGCCCATGTCTGTTTGACTATCTGAGCAAGGCTTTTATCTTTTTAGACAGGGAAAATACGAATTCTGTGCTTCCTGTGAACAGTTGTATTGCATATAATATTACCATTCTCCATACATGCAGATCAATGGAACTGTCACTGAGAATATGTCTTTAATGGATGCCCGGAAATTGATAGAAAAGTCAAGAGGAAAACTACAGCTAGTGGTGTTACGAGACAGCAGGCAGACCCTCATCAATATCCCGTCCTTGAACGACAGTGACTCGGAAATCGAAGGTAAAGGAAGAGGCTTGAATTTAGCTGGGGGTAAAGAATGTTGTTGCTTCTGCTTCTTTTTCTTTTTTCTTTTTGAGTTAGAGTCTTGCTGTGTGGCCCTGAGTAAAGTGCAATGGCATCATAGCTCACAGCAACCTCATACTCCAGGGTGCAGGTGATTCTCTTGCTTCAGCCTCCTGAGTAGCTGGGACTACAGGTGACTGCTATGATGCCTAGCTAGTTTTTCTATTTTTAGTAGAGACCGGGTCTCACTCTTGCTCAAGCTGGTCTAGAACTCCTGCACTCACATGAGCCACCTTCTTCGGCCTCCCAGAGTGCTAGGATTACAGGCGGGAGCCTCTGTGCCCAGCCTGCTTCTGCACTCACATCTCTTTTTAGCATAGCCGTGCAGCTAGAAGTTAAATTTCTAATGAAAGCCTCCCTTTTCAACTTTAATCCCCAAAGATCAGCGTTTGGTTGTTATTTGCTTATTAAAGTGTGTGTTGAAATTAGTTTTCCAATATGAAATTTTGGTGCACTGTGGACTCCCAGAGGACTCTTTAATTAGGCCACTGAAAGCAGGAATTGCTAATAAAAAATCAACTAACCATATCATTTGTACGTTTGCTAATTGCTCTTTCTTGCACTAGTGTGTGTTTTTTTTTTAAAGTCTGTTAGTAAACTTGGACAATAGCTAAAACAGACACTATAATAGAATCAAAATGGCTAAGGTTGTGGTATTCATTAGTTAGCAATCTGTGCCATCCCTCTTTAAAGACCTCTACTCATTATTTGAATATGCATTACATGTAGGACAACATATAACTTTGTAAAAACTGCCAGTAAAAATAAGTAGTCATAGCATATCCTATGTAACCATCTGCTATTGCTTTCATGCAGGAAAGTTTAGAAAATACTAAGTTCCCAAGTTATAAGACAGGCTTTTGTTGATTTTTTTTTTAAAGAAGAATTTTGCAAAACCTTTAAAATTTACTTTAGTTTTCAGCATATCAAAAGTCATTGTTCACTGCCCTGGGTGCAATGCAAGAAAACAAAAGCATAAAAAATAATCTGGGTATGCTAGGAGTTTACAGTTTATTTCCATTCTACTCAAAGTGTGGTCCTCAGCCCCCAGCAGCATCAGAGTCATCTGGGAGCATGATAGAATTGCAGAATGTTAGGCCCCACCCCCAAATGACTGCATCTTAACGAAATCTCCCAGTGATTTGTATGAACCTTTGTGTTTAAGAAGCATGAATCTGTTGGGTATGAATGAATGTCTGCACCTATGATCCAGTAATTGAATTTCATCTCTTCAATAGCAGCTTTGAAGGAGTGTTGGATGAAAGAGAAATACACAATTCTAAATTTGGCTTCCTCTTTATTGATTAATGCCTTTCCCTTAAAACGATCAAGTGCTTTTCCAAGGGAAGACTATTAGACTAATAGCACATTGACCTTCTGTCCTTCTTCCATTTTCTATGTTTCCTACCCAGGAAATAGTATAATTTCTGGTACATGTGTTAAATATTTGATTGAAAATTCGTTTCTTATTTTTGAAACCAGATATCTCAGAAATAGAGTCAAACCGATCGTTTTCGCCAGAGGAGAGGCGCCAACAGTATTCTGATTATGATTATCATTCCTCAAATGAGAAGCTGAAAGAAAGGCCAAGGTGAGAGGACGTGTGTTTTCCCTGCCCGTGTCACTGTGAAGATGTGTTCGTATGTGTTTGTGAATCTGTACCTTATGAGACATTCACATGACCTGTGCTGCTTAAGTTCAAGAGAGGACGCGCCGAGCAGACTGTCCAAGATGGGCGCCACACCCACTCCCTTTAAGTCCACGGGGGATATTGCCGCTGCAGTTGTCACGGAGACCAACAAGGAGCCCAGGTACCAAGAGGAACCCCCAGGTGAGGCTTTACGGCCACTCATTTTCAACAGTTGTGTTCAGAAATGTGTGTGCGTACTTCTTAGTTCTAGAGAGTGGCTGGAAGGAAACAGAAATGAAAAGTGATCCTTATGTATGGAAGAGGCCCTCCTTGCTCTTGCTGTCTGTCAGCATTGAAAAGATATAAAATAACAGCCTTTTCTATATGCCATCAGGATTGGTCATGTTTGGTCATATTTGATGAATTGCCATATTTTTTGTCTCTCAGTCTTAATCCCAACCTCATCCCCCAGCCTTTCCCCCACTACTGTACAATTATCATAATTTTATGTACCTAAGTATTTATAGGAAAATGGTACTATTATTATGTTTTGTTTTGTTTTTTTGAGACAGAGTCTCACCATGTTGCCCTTGGTAGTGTGGTGGCATCACAGCTCAAAGCAACCTCAAACTCTTGGGGTTAAATGATTCTTTTGCCTCAGCCTCCCAAGTAGCTGGGACCACAGGTGCTAGCCACAATGCCCAGCTATTTTTTGTTGCAGTTGTCATTGTTGTTCAGCTGGCCCGGGGCCGGGTTTGAACCTGCCAGCCTGGGTGCATGTGGCTGCTGCTATGGGCGCTGAGCCCCATTATTATGTTTTTCAAGTTGTAAAAAAAATGCTTTCTTTTTATACATTTGATTGTGCGGTTTGCACTACCCTATAATTATTATAATTTTATGTGCATAAATATTTATAGGGAAATGGTACCATTATTATGTCATTTTAAGTTGCAAAAAAAATGCTGTCTTCTTATACATTTGCCTGTGTAGCTTGCATTTTTAGGGGGTCATTTCTCACTTATTTTGAGAAACCATTGGCACCTGCTAATGCCTCAAAGTTCATCTTCACCCTAGGTCCTTCTTTTGGTTTGTGTTGAGGTACAGGTATCCTAAGATATTACATTTTTCGTGGATTTTATGATCTTTATATTTAGAAACAAACTCTTGCGAGGCCAGTTTGAAAACAGTAGGTATGTTTTAATCTGCAGCTCCTCAACCAAAAGCACCCCCGCGAACTTTTCTTCGTCCTAGTCCTGAAGATGAAGCGATATATGGGTAAGTATTTTTTTCTCTCTCCCCCCGCCCCCCCTTTCTTCTTGCACACAACTCTGTTTCCTTAACTGAAATCCAGACCAATGCTGGTTTTCTTTTTTTAACCTACAGATGGTGATTTGCATGTTATCAGCCATCTTTAACCAACCCCTGTTGCTAGTGTTTATGGGAATCATTCTTAGGAAAAACAGAATGTAGAAGTGGATGAACTTTGTGATGTTAATGTTTTCTACTTGTCTGCCCCTCTAGCTCCTCTTCCAGAAAGTTATTCTGAATATTTGCATTTGCCAGATAAACAACGCCCACTTAGGTGAAGTACTGCTAGACTGGGGCCCAGGAGTGACTGCAGGGACCTGATGGTCCCAGCCTGTGGCAGAAGGGAGAGGGCGTGATACTGCACCCTGCAGTTGATAGGGGGAACCGCTGGTTCAGTAGTGTTTAAAGAGCCACAGCCTTCTGGGATGGGATCCTGCTTCCTGGGACCCAGGCTGTGTCCTTATTTGACAGGAGCTGTGTGGTGCCAGCGGGCTTTCCTTTGAAAGAATCCTAAACTAGGAGTCCGGTGGCCGCCATGTTAGCCCTAACCTAGGTCTTTATTTGGATTCTCATCTTGAATGAGCTGACATGAACATTCTGTAATTCTGCTTCTGTACCAGTAACGGGAAATGAGTATCATTATCTACTCAAGGAAGATAAAATTATGGAATGTGAGAGCTGTATGAACTATAAATCACTCTTATAGATAGAAGAAGTTGTATCTTTTATCTGCTAATGTTGGTCCCTTTTTAAAAAGTATCTTCTATCTTTGCTTTCTGGATCTGAACCTATTGCAGGCCCAATACCAAAATGGTGAGATTCAAGAAGGGAGACAGCGTGGGCCTCCGCTTGGCTGGTGGCAATGACGTCGGGATATTTGTTGCTGGCATTCAAGAGGGTACCTCGGCAGAGCAGGAAGGCCTTCAAGAAGGAGACCAGATTCTGAAGGTAAGAAGAGCCCAGCTTTGTTTCCAGAAGTGTTCAGAGAGAATGGGCTTTTCCAGGTGTTCTTTCATGAGGGAGGAGGAAGTGGTCCAGTGTGTGCCCATAGACCCGCTGTAGGTGTGTTCATGCTCAGCATGGAGGTCTCCGTATTCCTCCAATGGGCCCTCCAGTCTTCTCAGTCCTGGGACCCAAAACTCATTCCTGTGTCTATGGGAATTTATAGTTTTAAATCATTAGTTTGAGTAACATCGAAAAGATTGAGACTCCAAATAAGGGACTATAGGAAAGGTCTTTCAACAAGATCTTCCTAATTTTTGGTTTTTCACTGTGTTCCCTTTGCCTGGTGTTTCTCTCAGGGCAGTGTCCTATAACTGAAGGAAGGTGGGTGTTGGCTTCAGACTGAGTGATCTGAATCCTGTCCCCGTCTCGCATTAGTTCTCTGACCCTGACTCACCCTGAGACTTGAGTTTCTTTCTCTGCTCAATGGGATGAGAATACCTGCCTCTCAGGGACCCTGGGAAGATCAGAGGAGATAGTGTAAGGCACCCAGCTGAGTTCCCTGGCACAGCGCAGGAAGGTCAATGTCTGTTCTTTTTTCTTGTTGGAAGTTAACAAATAGCTGCCACTCCATATTATTTACATCTAAAATTATACAGAAAAGGGAATTCTGATTAATCAGATATTGGTACTTTTAAAGTTACCATATGCTCATAAAATCTACTGGTATTAAAGAATTAAGAATGGATAGCTCAACTTTGATATTTTATGATATATATGTATATAATTTATCCTTTGACTACAGAACAAACTTCAGGAACATCAAGTACCTTGTTACTATAAAAATATAGACTGCTAGAGAACTGTCTTTATTGGAATTTCTTTCTGCTTCTGTTCTTATTTTAGAAATTCTATATGGTATTTTTCTTGTTAACTTTAGTGAAACATCCCTATGTAATAAACTAAAGGATTTGGTAATAGTTTCTAGACTCGAAAGAGAGGGGAAGAAAGACTTGCCCAATTTCCGAGGAGGCAGGGAGCAAAGTACAGAAACAGCTGATCCTCTTGCTTCTTTGGCACTCGGCCTCACTGCAGTAGTTCAGATTTCATTGCTGGAGCGGGTGAAGGACAAACCTTTATCAAGAGCTTTGCAAAAGCTTTCCAGTGAAATCCTAGACTCCTCTTGGCTCTGGCCAGGATCTTAGAAGACTGAGTGTACCTGAGTGAACCTCCTGGTACTATGCAATCCTAGTAAACACCCCTCACCAAATGCTACCGATAAAAACCCCAGTCCAAGTGCCAGCTAATGCCAGTGTACTCTTGGCAAATATGATATTGAAGAGGAAAAGACATTTTGCATAATTAGTCTGAGTCATGGGGTGACACTTTGAAACTTGGAGCTTTTGCTCATTAAGGTTCAAGTATAAGATATTTAGATACTTTCGTATTCCCGGGGGCAGGGAGGCATTTTTTCCTAAATTTTCCTGAAAAAAAGCAATGACTTCACCTCGTGGCTTAGCAGTCACACCTCTGTCAGTGCTTGAAGATTAGCAGGCACTCCAATGGGCAGAAGTCATGGTACTCAGCATTCACTCTTTTTTTTTTTTTTTTTTTTTTGAGACAGAACCTCAAGCTGTCCCCCTGGGTAGAGTGCCATGGCATCACACACACAGCAACCTCCAACTCCTGGGCTCAAGCCAGTCTCCTGCCTCTGCCTCCCAAGTAGCTGGGACTACAGGCGCCCGCCACAAAGCCTGGCCATTTTTTGGTTGCAGCCATCATTGTTGTTTGGCGGGCCCGGGCTGGGGATTCGAACCCGCCACCTTAGGTGT
>CAUYQS010130749.1:0-10675 GCA_963574585.1 Otolemur crassicaudatus
AGGCGCCCGCCACAACGCCCAGCTATTTTTTGGTTGCAGCCGTCATTGTTGTTTGGCGGGTCCGGGCTGGGGATTCGAACCCACCACCTTAGGTGTACGTGGCTGGCGCCTTAGCCGGTTGAGCTATAGGCGCCGAGCCTATGATTTCTTATAAGTAAAACTGGTCCTCACCTCTCTACCTCAGCACATGCTTAAGGGCACAAGAAATTAAGAACATGATAAAGGTTTCTCCAGAGTCCACTAATCCAGTATTGTGCCTCCAAAAAGAGACAACCAAATGCAGAGACGATCAGGAGGCTCCCCTCCTGTACTTGGAAAGCCCCAGAACAGTCTCATCTTCCTGTGATCCAACTTAAATATATCCTGCCCCATTGGAAAAGAAGAGGCCTCGTGTCTATCCAGAGTCTACCGTACTCCTGGCATGGTTAGGTATTGCCCTATTTTTTTTTTTTTTTTTTTTTTTTGAGACAGAGCCTCAAGCTCTCCCCCTGGGTAGAGTGCCATGGCATTATAGCTCACAGCAACCTCCAACTCCTGGGCTCAAGCGAGTCTCCTGCCTCTGCCTCCCAAGTAGCTGGGACCACAGGCGCCCACCACAACGCCTGGCTATTTTTTTGGATGCATCCATCATTGTTGTTTTGGCGGGTCCGGGCTGGGGATTCGAACCCGCCACCTTAGGTATACATGGCTGGCGCCTTAGCCGGTTGAGCTATAGGTGCGGAGCCACTATTATAATTCTTTTGGATCGCTGGGAACTGCACCCATATGAGACATGAACTTAGGAGCTGGGCATGTTGGCATGCACTGTAATTCCATCTACTTGGGAATTACAAGTCTGAGGTGGGAGACTAGCTTGATCCCAGAAGTTCAAGACCAGCCTGGGCAATAAAGACAGACTGTCTCAGAAAAAAAAAAGAGAGAGAGAGAGAGAGAGTGAACTCAGCAAACTTAATTTATAAATATTATTTGTATTCTGAGTGCTCCACAGACCATCAGTTTCCTCTCCTCAGGCTTCTTACAACAATTAAGAAACTACGATGGTCTCATAAGTGTTCAAGTGAAGGAAAGAGTTACACATCTCTCACTTAAATCAACTAGAAATGATTAAGCTTAGTGATAAAGGCATATCAAAGCTTGGACAGACCAAAAGCTGTTGTGCCAAGTTGTGAATGCAAAGGAAAAGTTCTTGAAGGATATTAGAAGTCCTACTCCAGGGAACACACAAATGATAAGATAGCAAAACAGTCTTATTGCTGATATGGGGAAGGTTTTAGTGTTTGGATAGAAGATCAAACCAACCACAATAATCTCTTAAACCAAAGCCCAATCCAGAGCAAGGCTGTAACTCTCTTTAACTCTATCACAGCTGGAATAGGTGAGGATGCTGCAAAAGTTTGAAGCTAGCAGAGGTTGGTTCAGGAGGTTTAAGGAAAGAAGCCATCTCGCTAACATAAAAATACAAGGCGAAACAGCAAATGGCTGATACAGAAGCTGCAGCAAGTTATCTGGATATAGCTGAAATCATTGATGAAGGTGACTGAATTAATAATAGATTTTAAGTGGAGTCAAAATGGCCTTTTAATTTAGGCTTTCATAGCTAGAGAGGAAAAGTCAATGCCTGGCTTCAAAGGACAGGCTGACTCTCTCAGCAGAGATTAATGCAGCTGGTGACTTTAAGGTGAAGCCAGTGCTCAGTTGACATTCTAAAAATCGTAGGGCCCTTAAGAATTATGCTAAATCTGGCTTGGTGTCCATAGCTCAGTGAGTAGGGTGCTGGCCACATACACTGAGGCTGGTGGGTTCAAGCCTGGCCCAGACCTGGTAAACAATGACGACTGCAACCAAAAATAGCTGGGTGTTGTGGAAGGCACCTGTAGTCCCAGCTACTTGGGAGGCTAAGACAAGAGAATTGCTTAAGCCTGAGAGTTTTAGGTTGCTGTGAGCTGTGACACGACAGCACTCTACTGAGGATAGTGAGACTCTGTCTCAAAAAAAAAGTATTATGTTAAATCTACCCTGATTGTGTTCTATAAGTAGAACAACAAAGCCTGCTCCACAGACCATCTGTTTACAGCTTAGTTTATGAAGTGTTTTTAGCCCACTGTTGAGACCTATTGTTCAGAAAAAAGATTCTTTTCAAAATATTACTACTTATTAACAATGCACCTAGTCACTCATGAGCTCTGAGGGAGAGGTACTAAGAGATCAATGTTGTTTTCATGCCTGCTCACAAAAGATCCTTTCTGTAGATGATGAGTCAAGGAGTAATTACAACTTTTAAATCTTATTACTTAAGAAATACATTTTGTAAGGTTAAGGTTGACGTAGATAGTGATTTCTCTGATGGATCTGGGCAAAGTAAATTGAAAGCCTTCTGGAAAGGATTCACTAGATACTGTTAAGAACATTCATGATTCATAGGAAGAAGTCAATTTATACCCACACGGTGACTTTGTGGGGGGCTCAAGACTTGAGTGGCAGAAGTAACTGCAGAAGTGGTGGAAATAGCAAGAGAACTAGAATCTGAAATGGAGCCTCAAGATGTGACTGAATTGTTGCAGTCTTGTGATAAAATGTGAACAGATCAGGAGCAGCTCTTTTATGGACAAGCAAAGAAAGTGGTTTCTTGAGGGTGGCACCTGTGGCTCAAGGAGTAGGGCGCCAGCCCCATATATTGGGGGTGGCGGGTTCAAGCCTGGCCCTGGCCAAAATTGCACACACAAAAAAAGGAAAGTGGTTTCTTGAGATGAATCTATTCCTAATGAAGATTCTGTGAACGTTGTTGAAATGAAAACAAAGGATTTAGAATAGACTTATAGACTTATTTGATAAACCAGTGGTAGCATTTGAGAGGACTGACTTCAATATTGAAATAAGTTCTACTGGGATAAAATGTTGTCAGACAGCATAATATGCTACAGAGAAACCTTTCCTGAAAGGAAGACTCAACAGATGCACAAACTTAATTGTTGACACAGCCACCTCAATTTTCAGCAACCACCACCCTAATCAGTCAATAGTCATCACCATTGAGGCAAGATCCTCCACCAGCAGACAGGTTAAGGAGGCGCTAAAGGCTTAGGCGATTGTTAGCATTTTTTGGCAAGTATCTTTAAGCTATGTACATCTTTTTAGACGTAATGCCATTGAGCACTTATTAGTCTACATATAATTTAAACATAATTTCTATATGCAGTGGGAAACCAAAAATTTTGTGTGGCTTGCGTTAGAATAATAAAGTGTTCACTTTATTGCTTTAGTCTGGAACTGAAACAACAATATCTCTGAGGTGTGCCTGTAGACCTGTATTCTAAATCTCATTGCACTAAATAAGGGTAGGAGCTCATGTGCTACTGTCTCATAAAAGAGTTTCTCTGCTGGTATAGAGAACAGGAGAGTATTGTCAAAAGAACTTAACAACAATGGCACCCCTACTGCCAAGCCAGGAAATTTTACACCAGTGGTTTCCAACGTGAAGTGCTACCTGAACCCAGAGTTGTCTGGCCCACTTAAGTATTATAGCCCATCCTAACCTAGTTCACACAAATCCTAACTAGTAGTTACCAACCAAGAATCTGAAAACCTTGATCAAAATATTTTCTTCTGAAAAAGATGAACCATATTTGGGGCTTGGCTGAGGTAAGAAGGAGGATTTCATAGGATGCCACTCAAAATAGTAGGTTAGTATGTCCAGTTTCCATTGCCTCATTTATCAAGAGAGTTTGGGGGGTGACTTTCGGGGGTCAGTTTTATTGCGTGATATACTGGATAAAATAACGAAGATCACAAATTTTCTTTATGGTTATTTTTTTTAACCACTGCTGGTTCATGAATAGTTAAGGAGTTGAAGCAAGAAAAGTAGATTTAGTGTATTTTAAGTAAAGTAAATGGCTAAGTCCTAAAAATTTTTGAAGAAATGTGCTGAAGTGTATTTAACACTAAAAAGTCCTACTTTAGATCCTACTTGCTGGAACTCCCATGGCCCCCAAATGCTGCATATGCTTTTCCTTGATGTTATATAACCCAATCTTCCATGTCCACTATGAAAAGTGATAATTTTTGTGTTCACATTCTAACTTGACATGTGAACTAAGAAGAGTGTACGTGAGACTGCTTTGTTTTCAATGCTGAACTTCTCTGAGCTCAAAGGATTATAGTTACAAGGTTTCTTAATGAAAATATAAGTCCTGATTTTGAAAACTATTACAGATTTTGTTGTGAATCACATTTTCTGTGACTCTGGGATTCAACCACAGGATGCATGTGATTATAAAGCCTCAGCCCTATCAGGGTGGCTCATTTTCAAGAGAAATTACTTATGCTGAAAGCAAAGTATGCCCGTGAACACACAACAGTAGTGAACACATAAGGTTAGCTATGGAAGGGAAACGTATATTAATGTGAAGGACAGTCTCTCCCTTATCCTCAGTTTCACCTTCCATGGCTTCAGTTATCTGTAGTACAGTACTAAAAGATATTTTTAGGGAGAAAAAGAGAGACTACACTCACATAACATTTATTACAATATTTTTTTCCCTGACACCCAGTACTTTATTGGTTCAGCAGAGGGGAGGCTGGGACAATACATTTTAATAAAAGTTCTATCTTATTGGCTTGGCGTCTGTAGCTCGGTAAGTAAGGTGCCAGCCATACTTACTGAAGCTGGCGGGTTCCAGCCTAGCCCAGCCCAGGCTGGGCTTGCTAAACAACAATGATAATTGCAACCAAAAATAAAAAGTAGCCTGGTGTTGAGGCAGGTGCCTGTAGTCCTAGCTACTAGGGAGGCTGAGGCAAGAGAATTGCTTAAACCCAATAGTTGGAGGTTGCTGCGAGCTGTGATGCCACAGCACTCTACTGAGGGTGACATAGTAAGACTCTGTCTCAAAAAAAAAAAAAGTTCTATCTTATTATTAGATATTACTGTTAATCTCTTATTGTGCCTAATTTATAAATTAAACTTTATCACAGGTATATACATATCAAAAATAAAACAACATATGTACAGTTCAGTACCAACCACAGTTTCAGGCCACTGGGCATTACAGAATGTATCTCCCCATGGGTAAGTGGGGACTACTTTAATTATATCAGTTCTGCTCCCACTTTAGTCTGGGATGCTATAACAGAATACTATTGACTAGGTGGCTTAAACTTATTTCTCACAGTTTTCGAGGGTTGTAAGCTCTTCAAGATCAAGGTGCCAGCAAAATCACTGTTTGCTGAAGCATGCTTCGTAGTTTGCTGTTTGTCCCCCTGCATCCTCACTTAGTGAAGAGCAGAGTGATTATCCCTCTTCTTATAAAGGCACTAATAACGTTCATGAGGGTTTCACCCTCATAACTTCATTCTAAAGACCCAAATGCCAAATACTGTCATATTGGGGACACAGTAATCTTCAACATATGAATCTACAGGGGTGGGGGTGGAGGGACACCAACGTTGAGTTATAGCAGCTCTCTTCTTTCAGTCTTCTAAAAAGGAGGGTCCTACCTTTCTGAACTAATTCTTTTTGGATTTTTGTGATTTTGACTCAGGAGGAAAGAGAGCTGAGGCAAAGGCTCTGAAGCAAACAGCCAGGGCAAGTTTTGAAAAGGGGCACAAGAGCAGCTACTATGTGCAAGAGAAGGGGATGAGAGAGAAATTTCTGGACAAATTTTGAGTAATGTTTGTGGCTACCTAGCTATTTTATTAATCTGTAGAGTTATCCGTAAACAATCTAATTTTATCAGATTGTTACGATTTTCACATAACATCTCCTAGAATAGTCTAAGGTGTAAATAACTAGTACCCACTCTAAATGTACCAGTAAGTAGCCCTAGTCCTAAAACAGTATAATTTTTTTTTTTTTAACAAATAAAGGTCATTGTACTGGTTTTGGGTTTGTATATTAATACTGCTAGAAAATTGTTTTGAGTTGCTAATAGGCTATACTCCACAAATATCAGTAATAAAATTTTAAAATATTCATAAAATTGCACAAAAAACATGATCCCAGGCCTAGTGGGCAGTAAGAAACTTGGTCAATAAATTGTGAAGCCTGAACATTGGGTTTGTTACTAATTTATGACATGTTTTAGTTCTCTTTTATTAATAATAATAGCTAACAAAGAAAAACTGTTGTATCCTTCCAGCTCGTTTGATGTCTAAGAGTGCTTTCACAAAACTAACACCACGGTGCCAATTCAATACAAAATGTTGGCAAGATGTTCCTTCTTTTCTTCAGAAAGTTAATGTTCCTTTACCATATTTGTATTTGTTCAAAGATTAAGCTTTGTTTCTGAGAAGTCCTTGGGTATTAGCGTCTCAGAAATAGAAAGCTTGGACTCTCAAGGCTTCTCTCCCTTGGCCAACATCCCTGGTGCCTCTCCTTGCTCAAGATACAGCAGCTACCGACCAGCGGCCAGAGAAGGGTCCGAAGGTAGTTTTAACCAAACTGCTTAACATATAGCAAGGGGGTTGGATGGACACCTAACGTGCCTGTAAGTTATTACTACAGCAAGAAGAAAAAGGAACAGTCCATTACATGCAAAGTTCCCCTTCCCGTCTGGTCCGTGTGCCCCGCGAAGCCCGGGGGTTTGCTGTGTGTAGAACTCTCCCTCCCGGGCGGGGGTATCAGGACGAAAGGAGAAAAAAGAAGAAAAGGCCGAGGCAGCAGAGGAGACCCCCGAAAGTTTGCTCGGCAGGTAGGGCGGCCTGGCTGGGGCTTGTCTGTTCCGCCCGCAGCGCCGCACTTTCCCGGGTAGGAAGCCCACAGCGTAGTGAGCCTCGCCGTCGGGACCAAGGGTCCGCGCCCGGCGCGTGGCAAAGCCGAGGATGCGTCGTCGCCCGCGCGCAGCGCGGCCCGGGGCTCGGGGGCGGGCTCGAGGCGAAACTCCGCCCTCCGGCTCCTCCCCTTGTGGTGCGCGAGCCGGTCCCGCGCGGCGCCAACCTTTTCCCGGGTCATCGCCCCTCCCCTCTTCCGGGCCGCGAGCCCCCCGCGCGCAGCCTCGGAGCCGCGCTCGCTCGTGCGCGCGCTCTTCGCCCGCCCGCCAGCCCGCCAGCCAGTCCTCTCAGCGCGCGCTCGGCCGCCCGACGACGCGGGAGCCGCACGCGCTGGACTAAGGTAGCTGCGCTCTCAGTAGCTGAGCGCCGGCCCGCTGAGGCGGTGCCCTCGGTTTCTGGCCGAGGCACGGTCGGGACCGCTGAATCTGTGGCTCTAAAGCGGCGGCGGCGGTGGTGAGGAGACCGGCCGGCGGGAGGCAGACATGGCGGGGCTGAGGGCACCGTGGGGGAGGGTGGTCCGGGCGCCCCTGCGGCCACGTCGAGGGCTCGCGGACAGGCGGTGCGGGGAGGAGCGGTGAGGGGCGCGGGCAGGAACTGGGCTGCGTGGGCTCCTGCTCCGCGGCGGGGGTCTGCGGGGGCGGCCGGCGCGGGAGGGAAATCCCGGGACCCTCGGCGGGCTCCGGAGGGCGGAGACGCCGCCTCGGGGCTCCTGCCACGTTTCCGCAGTGGGTTACCTTCCGCCTCGGGGTGAGCGACTTAGTCGGCGGGTTTTCCGGAGCCCGGGACGCCGCTCGCCGTCCGGAGGGACGCGCCTGAGGGAAGCCGGTCCTCGAACCCGGGACCGCCCGGCGTCCGGCGGGGACTGCGGCCCCGGGGCCGGCGGGGCGGGCGCGCCCCAGCCGGGATGTTGTCGGGGGTGGCCGGCCGGGAACTGGGCTGCGGGCGGGCCCTTCCCCCGAACTTGGGGGAAAACCAGATTGCAGAAGTTGGACGCAGCGCGCAGGCCGGCCTTTCGGGAGTGGGTGGCGAGGTTTGCTGCCGCCTCGCCGCGCTGTCTGGGCGCCCGGGTGGAGTGCTTAGCAGCGGGCTTCGATGGCTTCAAAAAGTCGGACTCCCGGCCCTTCGGAATATTCTGCCCCTCCCCCGGGTCCGGAGCCCGCTCGCTGACGCCGCGAGGCCGGGCACGGGGCTCCCCGCGGCCGCAGGCGTCTTCCCGCTCGGTCCCGCAGCCCGGGGAACGTCTGTCGGGAGACTGAATTGTTTCTAGAAACGGTTGCGATTAGCTTTCGTTACAAGGGAGGGAGATGTACAAAGTCGTGAACTCCTAGAAGGCCGGCTTGCCTTCGCTGGGTTCCATCCACGCAGCCGGGAGCGGAGGAGCCTGTGGAACAAAGTAGAACTTGACGAGCCGCCGCGGCGGTGACGCCGGCCCGGTGACGTCACCGTGCGATATTTAAAATGCGAGGTTTGCTCCGCGTGTGGGTGGGGAACTGCGGCTCCTCACTCGCGGCGCGCTGCTGACTTCTGCTTCTTCCTCCCCGACTTCATCACTCTCCCTCTTCTACCTTTTGCTACTCCTAGAATGCTGCCAGCGGGGGTGGGCTAATTTTTCAGCTGTTGCAGTCATTCTTTCAAACCGAAAAAAAAAGAAACAACCTGAAGTCTATGAGTCATCTTGTATTACAACCAAAAGCAAGCACTAAGTGGTTGTTTCCTTCCTTTCTTCCTTTTTATTTTTTGGACATAAAGTGGAGCAAACAAAAACAGGACCCTAAAGTCTCACGTCTAGCACATAGTGGACAAATTTAATGAATGGAAATGATCTAGTTAAGGATAAAGTACATTTTTTTAGTGTGGTTTCTTCTTGGTGGGGTGAAGGCTGATGTAGTTCCATCAGCAACTTTCTTCCCAAACCTTAATTGCCTTGGGTTTTCCTTTCCTTCGTAACATGGTGAGTATAAATGTGGCTTTATAAAGTGGAAATGGCTCACATTTTTCAGGAGGAGTCTGCACAGTATTTGTGGTAGGCTGGGTTATGTGTGCCTGCCGGTTGTGTGTGGACCGGTGCCCACTGCCTGGTAGCTGGCTCTAGAAAGTGAATTTGGCATTTTAGGGTTCCAGGAGGAAGGTTTGGGTGTCTTCCCATTCAGAATCAGGGTGGCTGTGGCTGCCAGCACACCTCTCAAATAGCTATATAGAATTTATTTCACAGTAACGTTCCTTGTTTGAATTTGCACATGGGAGTAAAGCAGTCATTATGAAGAGAGATTTAAAAAGCAATTTGAAAGAAGGAAAAGAAAGCTGACAAAATCAGCTTTGTTTTTAGAATGTGTAGGAAATACAAACTATTGGTAGGTTAGTTGCTTTTTGTACGAAACATAGTAGAGGCTGTATGTCTTTAATATGTAATTGGTTCCCAAAAAGGTTATGTTGCTTACTAAATGCAGCATCTGAGTAACTCCAAGTTTTTACAGCAGCCAAATGAATGAGCTCACCGATTATAGACAGAATATATGTCAAAACAATCTCATGACAAGGCTTTTGCCTTTATGGATTAATCAATGATAAATCATATCTGCCGTTCTAAAAAAGTCCTTCTTTGGGATAGTCCAAAATGCATGTCAATTGCTGATTATTTCTTTTAGTGTGATTTTCTTGGGATGACCCTGATTTCCCTTCTGTTAAATATGCCCTGATAGAATCACTCTTTATTCTGTGTCTTAACTTTAGGTAAATTTATCCTTGTTCCTAAAAGAGTACTTACAGAAACTCAATACTAATTTTTTTAATGTGTAACAGCTTTAAGATATAATTCATATGCCATACAATTTACTCACTTAAAATGTACAGTTTGATGGTTTTAATATATTTGTAGAGTTGTATGGCCATCATCATAATTAATTTTAGAGTAACTCAGTAATCTTAGTATTACTCCTCTTTGTCCCTGAATCTCCTAGCCTGTGTCATCTAACGTACTTTCCATCTGTATAGTTTTGCCTATTCTGAACATCTCATATCAACGGAATCATATAATATGCAGTTATTTACAACTGGCTTCTTTCCCTTAGCATAATACATTCAAAATTTGCCCATGTTACAGCTTTTTCAGTACTTTATTCTTTTTAATTGCTGAGATATATATTGTACATGATACACCACTTTGTCCATTCATCAGTTGGTGAACATACAGGTTATTTTGGTGGGGGGGAGGATATTACAGATAATGCTGCTAAGGATATTTGTGTACAAGGTTTTGGTGTGGACATGTTTTCATTTCTCTTGGGTATGTGGGTAGAATTGCTTGATCATAATGGTAATTCTGTGTTTAACCTTTGTGGGAACTGCCAGGCTTTTCCAAAATGGCTGTGCAGTACTATATTTAAAAGTGAACTTTTTTTAAAGTTTTAATCACATCACATGATTTTAGTTTGTCGTACCGGAATATTGACACACTTAGTACGGTATCTCTTGTTCTAGTGCTTCTTTTTGAGTGATGTCTAATTTTATTTTAGCCAACCAGAGCAGTTTGGTGTGCTCTATTTATTAAACATCTTCACAAAGCTAAGTGATGAGGTTCTTTAGTAGTATTTTATAATAAGGTTTTTATGGCATATACATAAGTCAGTGATTGTTCCCTACTCCAGACATGAGCCAATGAAATCTAAGATAAAATTGGAGGGAGGAAGGGAAGCTATCAAGGAAGGATATTTTGTATAGTTTTATTTGCAGTTTTTATATTTTGTCTTTTTGAAAAATCCTTTTTTATCTTTGCAGAGGAAAAACATGAAGAACGAAATTGCTGCTGTTGTCTTCTTTTTCACAAGGCTAGTTCGAAAACATGATAAGTTGAAAAAAGAGGCAGTTGAGAGGTTTGCTGAGAAATTGACTCTAATACTTCAAGAAAAATACAAAA
>CAUYQS010130751.1:0-10966 GCA_963574585.1 Otolemur crassicaudatus
AGTCCCAGCTACTTGGGAGGCTGAGGCAGGAGACTCGCTTGAGCCCAGGAGTTGGAGGTTGCTGTGAGCGTGATGCCATGGCACTCTACCCAGGGGGGATAGCTTGAGGCTCTGTCTCAAAAAAAAAAAAAAAAAAAAGAATAAAGAAAAATTAGAATTAGCTGGGTGTGATGATGTATGCCTGTGGTCTTCCCTACTTGGGAGGCTGAGGCAGGAGGATCACTTTGCCCCAGGAGTTTCAAGTTACAGTAAGCTAGGTTGATAGCACTAAACTCTAGCCTGGACAACAGAGTCTTTTCCTTTTCCCTTTCCCTCCCTCCCTCCCTTCCTATTTTCTTGAGATGAAGACTTACTTTATCATACTTAATAGAGTGCTGTGGTCTCATAGCTCATAGCAACCTCAAACTCTTGGGCTGAAGCAATGTTCTTGCCTCAGCCTCCTGAGTAGCTGGGAGTAGAGGTGCCTGGCATATGGCCCGGCTGTTTTTTTTTTGTTGTAGTTGTCATTGTTTTGGGGCAGGCCCAGGCTGGGTTCAAACCCCCTAGCCCTGAGGTATGTTGCTGGTGCTTTAGCTGCTAAGCTACAGGTGCTGAGCCCCGAGTCTCTGTCTTTAATAAAAGAAAAACCTTCTGGACAGGCGTGGTGGCTCAGGCCTATAATCCCAGCACTCTGGGAGGCTGAGGCAGGTGGACTGCTTGAGCTCACCGGTTAGTGACCAGCCTGAGCCAGAGGGAGACCTCGCCTCTAAAAATAGACAAAAATCCTGGCGGTCGCCTGTAGTCCCACCTACTTGGGAGGCTGAGACAAGAGAATTGCTTGAGCCCAGGAATCTGAGGTTGCTGTGAGCTATGACACCAGGGCATTCCACCGAGTGACAAAGTGAGACTATGTCTCAAAAGCAAAAAACAGAAAAACCCAGAAACCTTTAGTTCCATCAACATTGCTGCAAGTGAGTAGATCTTATTGTTTTTTTTTTTATGGCTGAATGATATTTTGTATACATTATGTATACACAACACATTTTCTTTATCCATTGATGGACACTTACATTGATTCTATTTCTTGGCTATTGTGAATAGTCTTTCAACAAACACAAGAGTTCAAACATCTCTTTGATGTACTGATTTATTTCCTTTTGTATATATACTTGGTGGTGAGATTGCTGTATCATATGGTAGTTCAAGTTTTAGTTTGCTGAGAAAGCACCATACTGTTTTCCCTGATGTCTGCACTATATATTCCCAGTAAAAGCATGTAAGATTTCCCTTTCTTCATATCCTCCTATGATTTTCTGTCTTTAGATAACAGCCATTTTATTAGGGGTAGGATGATACCTCAATTGTTATTTTTAAATTTTTTTGAGATAGAGTCTTTTTATGTCACCCTCGGTAGAGTGCTGTGGCGTCAGTTTTTTTACATGAATAAATTGTATAGTGGTGAAGTCTGGGCTTTTGGTGTACCCATCACCCAAATAATGTACCTTGCACCTAATAGAATAATTTTCCATCCCAATCCTCTCCCTCTCATAGTTTTGACTAATAATTTTTCTGCTTATTTTTTAGGCTGGTAGCATTCATATACCTGCCTAGAGAACGCTTTCAAATATACTGTTTTGGCTCAGTGCCAGTAGCTCAGTGAGCAGGGGGCTGGCTACATACACCTAGGCATCTGAACCCTGCCTGGGCCTGCTAAACAACAATGACAACTGCAACCAAAAAATAGCTGGTTGTGTGGCCAGCACCTGTAGTCCCAGCTACTCAGGAGGCTGAGGCAAGAGAATCACTTAAGCCCAGGAGTTTGAGATTGCTGTGAGCTGTGACACCATAGCACTCTACTGAGTGTGACATAGTTAGACTATGTCTCAAAAGAAAAAAAAAAAAGGGTAGTTGAATTCCATTTTTGTCAAATAAACAAAAATCTGCGTACCCCTATACACATGATTTGCACATGTGGCTACTCTGGAATTTCTACTTAGGAGAAACTATAACCACTTGCTAAGTAGTCTTGCTTGGAGTTTAAAATTGCCTAACAAACTCACTGTTTTTTTTTTTTTTTTTTTGAGACAGAGCCTCAAGCTGTAGCCCTCAGTAGAGTGCGGTGGCGTCACAGCTCATACCAACCTTCAGCTCCTTGGCTCAAGCGATTATCCTGCCTCCGCCTCCCAAATAATTGGGACTACAGGCGACCACCACAATGCCTGGCTATTTTTGGGTTGCAGCCATCATTGTTTGGCGGGCCAGACTGGATTCGAATCCACCTGCTCAGATGTATGTGGCTGGAGCCTTAGCTGCTTGAGCCACAGGAGCCAAGCCAAACTCACTGTTTTTTACTTAAAGTTTATATTTATTTGGGGAAGGGCTTTGGAAAGATTCACATGAGGTTATGGTAAGTCAAAGTTTCCCCAAACTAGTCTTTCTTACAGCCCCCCCCCCCCTTTTTTAGAGACAGAGTCTTACTTTACCACTCTCAGTAGAGTGCTGTGTCATCACAGCTCACAGCAACCTCCAGCTCTTGAGCTTATGCAATTCTCTTGCCTCAGCCTCCAGAGTAGCTGGGGCTACAGGGGCCCACCACAATGCTGGGCTATTTTTTTGTTGCAGTTTGGCCAGGACTGGGTTTGAACCCACCACCCTCCATACATGGGGCTGGAGCCCTACTCACTGAACTACAGGTGCCGTCCTGGTGCAGCCACTTTCTATAGTCACAAATAGTGAGGAGAAGTTTGATGCAGCCACTTTATGTAGCCACAAATAGTCAAATAATGCAAACTGTTAAGAGGGATAATTTATGGGGGAGGTGAGATGAAAAGGCAGTGAGTGTGTGTGGAGTAGGGAGACCTTTGCTTTTATTTTAAATAGTTCATTGTGAATTTATTTTGGAGGTAATATCACACAAAATAAAGTGAAAAATGGGTTAGGGTTACTTAAAGTGCTATGAAGTCATTAACAAAAAAGGGTGGTGCTGGTGGTGTAGTTTTCTTAATTTATGTGAAATGATGTGTATGGAAGACAAATACGTATTGATCCAGAACTTAATCTTATGGAGCTCCATCCCCATCAAAAACGTTTATGAGGGGCGGCACCTCTGGCTCAAAGGAGTAGGGCGACTGCCCCATATGGCCGGTTCAAACCCAGCCCCCGCCAAAAACTGCAAAAAAAGAAAAAAAGTTTATGAGGCTTGCACAGACATGTGCAGAGAGAAGGTCTTGGAGGATGTACACTTAACTTGTTGACCATGATTTCTCCCAGGAGTGGGATGGTGAGAGAGAAAAAGGACTTTCACTTTTATTTTATGATTTCCTAACCATTTCCCTTTTTTACAAAGACCATACACAGTTTCTATAAGAAAAATAAAGGAAATGTCTTCAGTGTTGTGTAAAAGTACTCTGTACTTGCCTATATCTAGAATGACATTCAATTTTCAGTACATTAGATTACAGAATCTACTGTATTTAGAAAAAAATACAATTTCTATCCATTTTAGCATCTTGGATTCTTCCTCTTATTAAAAAAAGAGAAGTATCTAATCTTGCACATAATTTGTTATGACAGCACCGTCACTTAAAATACAGCAATCATGCAGCCCCTTAATTTGAATTCTATTTTACAAGTGTGCACGACCTCACGGACAAACTGACGGCATAACGTTAAAATCGTATACCGAAAATTAATTACTCTGGTTACAATAAAGAACGTAGCTGGTAAATATTTGAACAAACAAATATATCCTTCAATTTGAACCGTACAAGTCCTGCTTCATGTAACTTTCCGTGCGGCTGTGGGCTCGGTAGCTGCCTCCTAAGTATCTGCAACCTACACTTTACCAGCGGCGTGTCCCGGGCCGCTCGCGGCGCCGGGGCTCGCCCGGGACTGAGTCAGCGCCGGGGCTAGAAGTTCGGCGGGAGGCGCAGGGCGGGGCTTCCTCCCGCCGACTCCGAACCCAGCTCTACTTATCCGAGTCCACGTCTCTTCCTTTGGACAGGCGTGTTTCTTCAGGTCGGGCCCAGCCAACGTGACAGCCAACAAACCTTTAAAAGGACTTTCGGCGTCTTCTCGAGGTTCTTCCTGGCCGGAGCTGCCCGGGCCAGCTCGGCCAAGCCCCTCGCGGACTGCAGCGCGCGGCTCCTCCGGGCCAGGACCGCCGAACGCCTCGCTCTTCGGCCCCCCTCGCGGCGCCGAGCGCCGCATCCCCGGCATGGAGACCGGCTCGGACTCAGGTCAGAGGCCCGCGCGCCCGGCCCGCGTCGGGCCGCTCCGCGCGCGGCGGGGAGGGTAGGCCCGGCCGCCCGCCCGCGCGAGATGCCGCGTGCCGGGTCCTCGCGGGGAGCGCTCGCGGGGCGGGTGGCGACAGGTGGGCAGGACGAGCCGCGAGTGAGGGCGGGCGGGCGCGCGAGAGGCCCGGCGGGGGGGCCGCTGGGAGGATGGCTCAGCTCTTTCTAAATATAAAACCGGCGTGAGTTGGGCGAGCGCGGCGCGGAGTCGCAGAGCCGCCGCGCGGGCCCGGCGCACGGGGATTCGGCAGCACAGACGGCGGCTGCGGCTCCGCAGAGGCGCAAGGCTACGGGAGGCGGCGAAGAGCGACGCTCGCAAAGCGGAGGACGCAGGCGGCGGCGGCGGCGGCGGGCGGGCCTCGGGGGCGCAGCGCGAACCGCTCCGAGTGACCGGAGGCGGCTCCCATCGCCTGCCGCACCGACAACCGCGAGCCCCCTGTCCGCGCCCTCCCTCTCCCGGCCCCTCCTTCACTCCCTCCCTGGCGCAACATGGCTGCGGCCGCCGCCTCCGCCTCCCAGGATGAGCTGAGTAAGTGCCGCGGCCGACCCTGTGGCCGTAAGCCGGGGCCGAAGCCGGCGCCGTGCAGGGCCGGGGGGCCGCGGCCGGGACCCAGCTGGAGGGCTGGGGCGCGCTGCGATCGCGGGCCGGGTGGGCGGCGGTGGCCGCCGCGGCTTGTGGGGGACTGGGACGCTCGGGCCTGGCGGCCGGGCCGAGTGCGGGCCGCCGTCGCCGCCGGCGTTTGTAGGCCTCAGGTTTGCACCGTCACGTTGCGAAATTGAAACCGGAGCCCCGGGCGGAGCCACCTCTGCCCGCGATCCGCCCCGGTCCGGGGGTGGGGAGAGCCCAGCCCCTTCCCCGCAGTCCTGGGGCTAGAGGACGGGCTGGAGTTTCAGGGTGACGGGCAGTGTCCGCCCGTCCCGTCTGACACCGCCATGGCTCTCGGTTCTGACTGTTGGCGAGTTCTGGAAATGGGAAGGGGGAGAAGGTGTCTTTCTCTGACACCCTAGAAACCAGCTGAAAGGTCACGAATAGGCTGTGACCCTCGGGTGGAGCGGTGAGGGCGAAAGAGGTGCGGTGGTAACTGCAGAAGAAACCATGAGGTGACAGCTCTTTCAGAAAGAGTCAGTGCACGTTCGATCTTGAACGCTGCAGTTTTCCTGGGGAAATTGTCCTGCCATCCATATTCGGGGAGAGCGTTGGTCACCCTGAATCCCAGGCCTCCTGCTCGCCGCCCGGGTCCGCCTCGATGCTTTGTGGGAATTGTAGTTCTGGGGCGCCGCAGCCCCACGCTGGAGTCATAAATACCTAATTTTCACAGGACGTATGAGATAATTTCTGGTTGCGTTTTGGGTGGTTATTTGAGTTTTTCTTTCTTTCTTTCTTTTTTTTTTTTCTTTAAGGTGCCCTTCAGTTTCTGGCGAAAACAGGAAAGGTGCTATTTGGGGATAATGTGGGTTTTAAATGGAATGAAGCATGGGTGAGGTGTTGCAAGCTTTGAGAAGCTTACCGTATGTTGTTAAAGCTTCTGGATTTCCATATGAGAGTAGTTATAAACATAATTTGTGTTTCTTTGGTTTTTGCCCGTTTAAAGCTTCTTTTATATACATAATCACACTTTTGCTCTCCTAACAGCCTAGTGAGGCAGACAAGTAGGCATTACCTTTGTTTTAAAGAGGAGGCAGGTGTAGAGCGATTAAGTTCCTTGCTGCTTTGACCCAGAAGTGGCGAAACCGTTTGCTCTTTTTGAAGCTGAAGTAACCACTTGGTGTGAACCTGGGCAGACTGGAGAGTCTGAGTAGACAAGGTCTCATGGTGTGGTTAGAGGTAGAGTCAGCTAATAGATTGCTTGTCTCTCAGCTCCAAGTGGGAGTACCATCAGGCCCTCTGAGATCAGTTCCCTGATTTTCTTATTGTATTTAACTAGAATTTACTATCTTAGAGCCTTTTTTTTCCCCCCGGAGACAGAGTCTCACTCTGTTGCCCAAGGTAGAGTGCCATGGTGTCATAGCTCATAGCAATCTCAAACTCTTGGGCTCAAGGGATCCTCTTGCCTCAGCCTCCTATGTAGCTGCAACTACAGGGGCCTCCCATAAAGCCCTGATGGTTTTTTCTATTTTTAGTAGAGACAGGGTCTCTCTCATGCTCAGGCTGTTCTCTAACTCCTGAGCTCAAGCAACCCACCCGCATTGGCCTCCCAGAGTGCTAGGATTACAGGCAAGAGCCACCGCACCTGTAATCCTGTCCATCTGAGACAATTTTAAGTGTACAGTTCGGTGGCATTAAGTACATTCACACTGTTGTGTAGTCATCACCACCATCCATCTCTAGAACTCTTTTCATCTTGCAAAACTGAAACTCCTTTCATTGAACAACAAATCCTCATTCTCTCTTCTAGCCCCTGGCAACTAACCATTCTACTTTGTCTATGATTTTTGCCTACTCTAGGTATCAGGTATAAATGGAATAATACAGTATTTGTCCTTTTTGACCTTTTTTATTTAGGCAATATCCTCACAATTAAATCATCAGTGTTGTTGCATGTGTTAGAATTTCTGTTTTTTTTTTTTCTTTTTTGAGACACAGTCTCACTATGTCGCCTTCCGTAGAGTGCTGTTACATCACAGCTTACAGCAACCTCAAACTCTTGGGCTTAAGCAATTCTTTTGCCTCAGCCTCCTGAGTAGCTGGGAGTACAGTGCCTACCACAATGCCTGGCTACTTTTTGGTTGCAGTTGTCATTGTTGTTTAGCCAGGCCTGGGTTTGGCTCAAACCAGCCAGCTTTGGTGTATGTGGCTGGCACCCTACTCACTGAGCTACGGGTGCTAAGCCATTCAATTTTTTTTTCTTTTTTGAGACTCTTATTTTGTGGCCCTTGGTAGAGTACTGTGGCTTTGTAGCTCACAGCAACCTCAAAGTCTTGGGCTTAAATGATTCTCTTGCCTCCCAAGCTTCCCAAGTAGCTGGGACTACAGACCCCCACCACAATGCCTGGCTATTTTTTAGAGATGGGGTCTTGCTCTTGCTTGGGCTGGTCTTGAACCTGTGAGCTGAGGCAATCTATCTACTTCAGCCTTCCAGAGTGCTAGGTTTACAGACGTCAGCCACTGTGCCTGGCCTGGAATTTCTTTTTTAAGGCTAAGTAATATTCTCTTGTATTTGTATATCACATTTTCTTTTTCTTTTTTTGGACACAGTTTCACTCTGTTACCCTGGGTAGAGTGCTGTGGTGTTATAGCTTATAGCAATCTCAAATTCTTGGACTCAAGTGATCCTCTTGCCTCAGCCTCCTGAGTAGCTGGGACACTGATGGGCTCCTGCCACAAGACCCAGCTAGTTTTTCTATTTTAGTAGAGATGTGGTCTTGCTCTTGCTTAAACTGGTCTTGAACTCCTGAGCTCAAGGAAGCCACCTGCCTTAGCACCCGAGAGTGTTAGGATTACAGGCATGAGCCATCATGCCCAGCTGTAAACCACATTTTCTTATCCATTCATCTGTTTATGGACACTGGGTTGCTTCTACATTTAGTTATTGTGAATAGTGCTACTGTGAACATGGGTATACAGATACCTCATTGAGATTCTTCTTTAAATTCTTCTAGGAATATACTCAGAAATGGAATTGATGGATCATGTTCCTCAAAAGATCATTAATTTTTTTTTTTGTGGTTTTTGGCCAGGGCTGGGTTTGAACCCGCCACCTCTGGCATATGGGGCCGGTGCCCTACTCCTTTGAGCCACAGGCGCCGCCTGATCATTAATTTTTTTTTGAGGAATTAATGATTTTTTGAGGAACAACTATACTGTTTTCAACAATGGCTGCACCATTTCACCTGCCTATCAATAGTGCACAAGGATGCCACTTTATTCACATTCTGGCCAACACTTGTTATTACCTTATTTTCAGTAGTAACCATCCTGATGAGCGTGAGCTGGTTCTATTTTTTAAAATGTACTGTACTATGGCATGACGTCTGAGTTGTGTTGTAGCACTACACACATTAAAATCTGAATTACCAGTAGGTATGGGGAGCAAAACTAGAGGAAAATTTGGATATCGTTCTAAAGTGGTAGAGTCATTTGTGTATATGCACTGTGCTCCTGTGCATTTGGGTACCTATTAAAGTACTGATAGTTGGCCAGGCAAGGTGGCTCATGCCTATAATCTTAGCACTCTGGGAGGCCGAGGTGGGTAGACAGCTTGACCTCAAGGGTACGAGACCAGCCTGAGCAAAAGTGAGATCCCGGGCTCGGCGCCTGTGGCTCGAGCAGCTAAAGTGCTGGCCACATACACCTGAGCTGGCAGTTCGAATCTAGCCCAGGCCTGTCAAACAACAATGATGGCTACAACCAAAAAAATAGGTGGGCATTGAGGTGGGTGCCTGTCATCCCAGATACTTGGGAGGCGGAGGCAGGAGAATAGCTAGAGCCCAGGAGTAAGAGGTTGCTGTGAGCTGTGATGCCATGGCACTCTACCTGGAGAAACAGTTTGAGGCTCTGTTTCCAAAAAAAAAAAAAAAAAAAAAGTGAGACCCCGTTTCTACTAAAAATAGAAAAACTGAGGCAAGAGGATTGCTTGAGCCCAAGAGTTTGAGGTTGCTGTGAGCTATGACACCACAGCACTCTACCTAGGGCAACAGTTTGAGACTCTGTCTCAGAAAAAAAGTGCTGATAGTTAAGGAATTTACTGGCTTATATAGCTGGAAAGTTTTCCATATATATGGAAAGTTAGCAATAAATAATTCTAATTTTTGTCTTACATTGTTTTGTTTGGTCAAATCATCACTTACTAGGCTTATTTCCTATGGGTTGGTGGAATAAATTAACTTGAAACTGGTTAAGAAGTTTCAAATAAACCACTTTTAGTGTCAGAATGGCTGTAATAAAATTGCAGATGCCTGGAAAAAGGTACTTTTAAAAATTCTACCAAAATTGGCTCAGCACCTGTAGCACAGTGATTATGGTGCCAGCCATATACACTGAGGATGGAGGGTTCAAACCTGGCCTAGGCTAGCTAAACAACTGCAACAAAAAAATAGCTGGGCATTGTGGTGGGCTCCTGTAGTCCCAGCTACTTGGGAAGCTGAGACAGAATAATTGCTTAAGCCCAAGAGTTTGAGGTTGCTGTGAGCTGTGATGAGGGCGACATGGTAATAATGTCTCAAAAAAAAAAAATTCTACCAGAAAATAAAGTTCATTATCTCAATAATATTTAGTATTATTTCTAACTAGTAAATTATAATAAAAACAAACTACTGGGTGCCAGCATTGTTTTCTTCCCTAAGATTTTTCTTACTTTGTCGCCCTTGGTAGAGTTCTGTGGTGTCACAGCTCACAGCAACCTCAAACTCTTGGGTTAAAGGGATACTCTTGTCTCAGCCTCCTTAGGAGCTGGGACTACAGGCACCCACCACAACGCCCAGCTATTTTTATTTTTTATTTTTTTATTTTTATTTTATTTTTATTTTTTTTGAGGCAGAGCCTCAAGCTGTCCCCCTGGGTAGAGTGCCATGGCTTCACTGCTCACAGCAACCTCCAACTCCTGGGCTCAAGCGAGTTGCCTGCCTCAGCCTCCCAAGTAGCTGGGACCACAGGCGCCCGCCACAACACCCGGCTATTTTTTGGTTGCAGCCATTATTGTTGTTTGGCGGGCCCGGGCTGGGGATTCGAACCCGCCACCTTAGGTGTATGTGGCTGGTGCCTTAGCTGCTTGAGCCACAGGCGCCGAGCCACGCCCAGCTATTTTTAGAGATGAGGTCTCACTCTGGCTCAGGCTGATCTCGAACTCATGAGCTCGGGCAGTCCACCTGCCTGGGCCTCCTAGGGTGCTGGGATTACAGGTGTGAGCCACTGCACCTCGCCTTCTTCACTAAGATTTTATTGTGAAATCTTCAAACATCCAGAAAAGTTGAAAGTGAATGCTCACTTACATACCCACACCTGGAGTCTACCATTGGAGTTGAATACCTATCATATCTATCTTCTAATCAGAGTTTTAAAAGTTGCTAAACTTTTTTTCTTTTACTTAATTAAAATTGTGGTAAAATACACAGAACATAAAATTTATCATCTTAACCATTTTTTTTTTTTTTTTGAGACAGAGTCTCAAGCTGTCATCCTGGATAGAGTGCTGTAGTGTCACAGCTCACAGCAACCTCAAACTCTTGGGCTTAAGCAATTCTCTTGCCTCAGCCTGCCAAGTAGCTGGGACTACAAGTACTTGCCACAAAGCTTGGCTATTTTTTGTTGCAGTTGTCATTATTGTTTAGCTGGCCCAGGCCAGGTTCAAACCCACCAGTCTCCATGTATGTGGCTGGTGCTGTAACTACTGGGTTATGGGTGCCGAGCCATCTTAACCATTTTTAAGTGTACAGTTTGGTGGCATTAAGTACTCAGTATATTTTTTATTGCATTTTAAAGTAAATTGGTGATGTCAACACATTAACCCTGAATATTTCAGCACTGCAGCATTTTTTTTATTTTTTGAGACAGAGTCTCAAGCTGTCGCCCTGGGTAGAGTGCTGTGGTGGCACAGCTCACAGCAACCTCAAACTCTTGAGCTGGCTCGGCGCCTATAGCTCAACCGGCTAAGGCGCCAGCCACGTACACCTAAGGTGGCGGGTTCGAATCCCCAGCCCGGACCCGCCAAACAACAATGACGGCTGCAACCAAAAAATAGCCGGGCGTTGTGGCGGGC